>CM051622.1:44041768-44239268 GCA_028020825.1 Podargus strigoides | reverse complement strand
AATGTATAGAAACGGAAATACTCTCTTCCAACTTATTCCCTTTTCAAAGGAAAAGTTGAAACACTTTCTAGCACATGCATAGTGAGAAAAAAGAGTATATACCCCTTAGCATTTCTAATTCTTCTTAATCTGTCTCTCATCCTATCATGCTCACTTTTTTTCCTGCTTTCATGACACTGAGGCCAAAATTCATCAGCATCCACCCACACCAACTGATAAAGTTCTTTTTGGACCACTCCCATTCATTCAGTTGTATTTTCATGTTTATTCAGAATTTCCCTCGTTCACACATCTCTTCCTATGGTATCGCTGTTGTTTTATCCCACCTCTATCTAGCCATGTCTCTTGCTGGACATTGTTAAAACTCCCAGGTTTTACAAAAATTTTTTTCATTCCCTGCCCTCAAAAGTATTTAACCCTCAGGCTCAAAAATCTACCTGAAAGCCACTGTTCCCATGCTCACTATTGTAAGAAGCTTTTTCCTAACGTAATTAAACTACCCAGTGGATGTAAAGGAGTAACCACATACAACTATGGGCTTCAATGTGGGAGCTGGACTTTACCTCTTAGTGTATGAGGCTTTTGCCTAGATCAGTATCTCCCCAAAACTGTATTCCTTTTCATTATTAATATTCAGAAAGAAGGAGCATTTTGTTTATCAGTTGTCTCAAGCAAATTTCAATTGGAAGATCTTAACAGAATTTGGGATGACTTAATATGGGAAACTGTGGAATGCTATGAACAATTACTACTCTAAATCACTGAGGAGTTATGATCTTGAATTTATTAAATATTATGAGACTCTAAGACATTGCAATAATAGTCTCATATATAATATGTCTAAAAAGGTGGACCTGAGGTCAGTTTTGAAATATTACGTTCCTTTCCAATGCTCATAAGGAGGAAAGAAGGGAAGAGTAAGTGTCTTATGCCAACAGCTAGTCCTATAAGCACTATGGGACAAGTGTCAACAAGCAGCTTACAAACTTTTATTTGATCTTTTCCATTGAAATTGTCTGGATGTAAAAAAAAACTATACTTTGGTGGAACTGGATTTATCTGAAGAGCTAGTTAAATATGGCACCCATCTCAAGCTTTGAAAATGTTTCTAATTAATAACTGGAGGGGAGTAAGTTTAAGGGTAATAAAGACAATAGACAAAATAATAGGGGGAAAAAATAATGAAAAAATAATATAAATTAAAATACCTTTTTCTGTCCTTTTCTGTTTTATTTAAAATGGGAAATATTCACCTGTAATTTCAATACAATTATTCATCAAACTAGCCTGTCTAATTTGGACATTCTAGGATTTGTTTTCCCCTTGTTAATGCAACAGCTCTCAATCTTGGTGCAGCCTCTGGCTGCAACGGTAAAAAAGAATAAAAAATAGGAAAATCAGTTTTGAGAAAGAGATAGGATTGGAGAACAGCAAGAAAAGCAACTCTTGCTTGAGGGATTAGCTTTATATAATTCTGTCAAGTCAATTACATAAAACTTTTCAGTTGGTAATTTTTATATCCAAGCCACACATTTCTTTCCTCCAAGCAGTCAGTCGTTAGGTCATACTGAACAGAAGGTTCTTTTCAGAGGCAACTCTTTAATTAATCAACTACATATTAGCCACCCTCAGAAACCGTATTACATGCCATATGGATGACGTGAAAAATACGTACTGGGGAGACCTACTCCACTGGTATCGTAAAGAAAAATAGTAAAATAAATAGCTAATAAGGTGCAGTCTGTTTAAGGAACAGTCATGTTTTCTTTGCAGGCCAGCTACCCCTGTCAAGTCCGCTTCGTTGTATGCTCTCCTCTTCCACTCAGGGTATCAGTACATAAATAAACTCTGAATCCTTTCAAGATACAAAAAAGTGCTTCCTTTATTAGAGCTGCCCAAGGATATTCTCTATTGGCCTTCAATGTTTGTCAATAGCAGCAATTTGGGTCTCACAAGAATTTATGTATTGGATCATTCCCTACTTACTCTGCTGAATGAGAACCTTCATTATATTAAAAATGCATTTCAAGAGAAGAAAGGAGCTGAACGGGCTGCCTGATTACACTTGAACTGATATTAACCATGGTTGTTTTTGGGCTAAGGGGTTGACATCACACACCACAGATGTTGCAACACATTATTTCTCAAAGCCTGGCTTCAAAGTGCAGCCCAAATTACTGTGTGAGGTACCCAGGTGCCATATGCAGGGCACAGAGACAATTAGGTATACTATAAGATCCTATCCTCTTCTGTTAGGATCCAGAATTGCAGCTGCTCTGAGCTGGTGTTGTGTAAGTCCCTGTGCTGGGAGGAAGAGGCACCAAGATAGCTAAAGGGAAATGCTGCAAACAGGGCTGTCTCTGGGGACTAGGGTATTTGGGAATCACCTGTCCCTGCTTGAGATTTGCAACCCAAAATCCTCTTCTAGTATTAGAACCAGATCCACAGTAATCTGAATGTGATTCGGTAGATCCAAAGTCCAGGATGCTCAAATTTTATGTAGCAAATGAGTTTGAGATTTTATGATATTGGACAGAGATGTGTGAAGCCCACTTATGTCTCATTTTCTGTTCCTTTATTCACTTTCTGTAATTCTGTAATGATTCAGTAATCTACAGCCCAGACAACTCTAGAGACCTTAATAAACCTTCACAGGTTATACAGTTCATTGCAGAATCTGGCCCTCAGCCATGTCTGTGGAATAAATCAATTTCTTCTATTTTTAATAAATTACAGATGACTAATAATTTCAGAAGCCTCTCATTAAATAACAGGAAAATATAATTTTCAATAAAAAAGAAGTGAACTGCGGGACTGTTGGGATGGAACATACTGAACAGGAAATTTTGATTATAGAGTCAGTAAGTTCTGGTGGCCTTTGCCAAATACTCAAACAGCCTCTGTAGATATGTCACCACTGCTTACATCCCTTCAGATCAAAGGGGTTTTGTGGCTTATACTGCAGCTTCTGCAACCACATCTGTGTTGTTTACCCATCCAGGTTTTCATTTGCTTAAAGGCAAGTAAGTGGCACTCTGTCTGGAAAATGCAGAGAGAGAAGTGGGAGGCTTCCAGGAACGGAACAAAACCAAACTGAGGACAACATACCCTTCAACAGAGTCCAGTATGTGCTCCCTTGGAGTCTTGAGTGCAACCCAAAAGAACCTGGCCACTACACATTCTGTCCTCTAATGTGCACCCTTCTGTTGTGGAGTCATTTAGAACACGTTCAGCACTGTATTTAAGGTAAATGCCAGCAAAAAAAAGATTAATTAGAGCAAGAGGTAGTGTGACTACTTTTCAGAGTCTGGCCTGAGGCACATAACTTGGTGAGTTTGCCAATTGTTTGCCAGTCGATATTGTTAGATTTCCTGATCTTCCTCTCCATCTTAAGCATGGGGAGTGCAAACGTGGAGACCACTCACAGCCTGGCAGAAGACTGGGTACAAGAATAATCTTTTAAGTTATGCCATGGTGTTGTGGGTTAACCCTGGCAGGCAGTTAAGCACCACACAGCTGCTCACTCATTTCCCCACCTACTGCCACCAGTGGAACAAAGGAAGAGAAAAAGAAGAGTGAAACTCATGAGCTGAGATTAAAATAGTTTAATGAATGAAGGAGAAGTGGAAGAAGAAAGAGAGAAAACAAAACAAAACAAATTATACAAAGGCAATCACTCACTGTCTTCCAGGTAGTAGACTGATGCCCAGCCAGTTCCCAAGCAAAAGATGGCTAACCTACCTATATTCTCCTCCTCTCCCTTTTTATTGCTGAGCATGAAATTTGGCATGGAATGTCTCTTTGGTTAGTTTGGGTCATCTGCCCGGTTGTGTCCCCTCCCAACCTCTTATGCACACCCAATCTAGTCACGGGGGTGGGGGCAGAGTGAGAAACGGAGAAGGCTTTGATGCTTGTGGACACTGTTCAGCAATAGTTAAAAGATTAGTGTGTTATGAGTTTTGTTTGGTGAGAAATCCAGAACATGGCACCACACAAGCTGCTATGAGGAAAACTGGCTCTGTTCCAGTACACAAGGAAGGGTGATTCGACATAGGATGTGACAGAGCTCTCCCAAGTGTACTCTGAATCCTGTATCATACTGAGAAGCAGCATTAGACATACACCGAACAGCGTGCCTACAAATCCCAGCTGGTCCTATGGCACATGATATCAGGTCTCTTACAGCAAAGACGTCTGCACTTCTGAAAATAAGGACCTGAAGTCATTCTTTCTACTGAGTGTCATCACTGTGGGCTTCATTCAGTGGTGATTTTTCTGGAAAAATCTAGTATCTTTTCAGATATCCTAAGGTATCCAAGATGTACATGTGGATTCACTAAATACAACATGGTGTATAGAAGAATTGAGCTCATCTGCAGTGTTAGCTGGCATTCAGGCAGCTCATGCAATCTCAAATACCTGTGTGGGAATTATACTCTGTGAAAGCAAATGGACTGATTGATGGAGGTCCAAATTGTGTCCAAGTAAGTGCACCCTGTGTGCCCCAAACAATGGATATACTCATATTTTCCTCCTGTGAATGGCTGCCGTGTAGCTCATAGTCAACCTTGAAGATTCTTCTACAGAGAGTCAGTGTGGAAAGAAGGGACTTTTTAGCCTAAGGACCTTTATGGAGGTTTCTTTATGCAGCATTTCTGCTGTTACCCATGTGTCTGCTACCAGGCTATGGTAAGCACTCTGTGCCTATTTATGTTAAATCAGATTTTAAGTCAGATTTACCTTTCAGGCAAATGTTTTGTTCCAGGTGGAGATGTGTCATTCCTCCCAGGTGAATTGTCATGCTCAGAAACTCAGATTTTTGCAGGCATGGCTTTCTCTATAGCATAAACCATAATGCAGAGACATTTCAATAAATATGTAACAATCACTAAGGTGGGATATCTCTGTTTTATCTGAAGACTCCAACCAGGGAGTGGATAAGTGAATTTTGTCTAAATGTCATGTTATAAACTTCTTGTGGTTAGGAGAAGAACGCACTTCAGCACAAGACTACTTAGGAAATTACTTTCACTGATATAATTAGCATCATTACCATCTACCAAGAGATCTTTTGTATCTTTTATTCCTTTTAAAAGTAGCTACTGGCCTTTCAGCAAATATATTTTTGATTCAGTATTTAGGCATGAAATATGCCAATATATATCTTAAGCCCTACTAACAAATGACAATAAAAGTGAAAATGTCTAACAAACCAGTTACTGATTTCTGTCAGCAAATCTCCTTATGTTAGATGATCTTGTCTAGTGGTCGTTGAACGATGTGGCAGATTTGCCCCCACAACGGCCCAAGAAGGTTCAAATTGGGATCCCCAGTGTAAGCAATTCCCCAAGGGGGCCACATTCTCATAATGACTTTCTTGGGAATTATATATAAAGGCAGAAACTTTCTATCAAGGCCTCCACAGGCGGCTGCTCAGCCAAAGGGATCATAGCATCATAGAATGACAGAAAGGTTAGGGTGAGAAAGAACCTTTAAAGATCATCTAGTCCAATCCCCCTGCCATGTACAGCATCATATTCCGCTGGTCAGGTTGCTCAAAGCCCCATTCAACCTGACTTTGAATATGGCCAGGGATGGGGCATCCACAACTTCTCTGGGCAACTTGTTCCAGTGTCTTCCTTATGTCAAATCTAAACCTGCCCTCTTTCAGTTTAAAACCATTGCCCCTTGTCCTGTCCCTACAGGCCTTGGTAAAAAATATCTCTTCATCTTTCTTAAAAGCCTTCCTTAAATATTGAAATGCCACAATAATGTCTCCCCAAAACCTTCTCTTCTCCATGTTGAACATGAATTTCTTCCTAATATCTAATGTAAATCTATCCTCTTCCAGTTTAAAATCATTACTCCTTGTCCTATGACTACATGCACTTGTAAAAAGTCCCTGCCCAGCATTCTTGTAAGCCCCCTTCAGGTACTGGAAGGTGCTATAAGGTCTCCCTGGAGCCTTCTCTTCTCCAGGCTGAACAATGCCAACTCCCTCAGTCTGTTTTCATAGCAAAGGTGCCCCAGCCCTCTGATTGTCTTTATGGCCCTCCTCTGGACTTGCTCCAACAGGTTTATGTCTTTCTTATGTTGGGAGCCCCAGTGCTGGACGCAGTACTCCAGGTGGGGTCTCACAAGAGTGGAGCAGAGCGGGAGAATCACCACCTTTGACCTGCTGGCCTCGCTTCTTTTGATGCAGCCCAGGATACGGTTGGCTTTCTGGACTGCAAGCACACATTGTTGGCTCATGTTAAGCTTTTCATCAACCAACACCCCTAAATCCTTCTCCTCAAGGTTGTTCTCAATCCATTCTCCACCCAGCCTGTATTTGTGCTTGGGATTGCCCTGACCTATGTGCAAGATCTTGCACTTGGCCTTGTTGAACTTCATGCAGTTTGTATGAATACTAGTGCAGAGGTGATTTGACAGGGACCCTATGGACAAAGAATCCCTTCTTTGACAAGTATGGTCATATCTCGTGTTAATGTAACAATTATATACAATTTTCTCTTATATTGAAGGCTTTTGTTAAAAAAAAAATTAAAAGTGGGCTTTTTCCAGTGAGTATTTCCATCTTATCCACATAAAACCAAAACGTTCTCCGCTGTCACTAGGATCAAATCAGTGCCTGACTTACATCAAGGTAGTTAACAACCTTCTGACTCTGCTTTCCATCAAACATAATGGTGAGCTATAAATTATTCAGCTCCATAATAAACCTTTCCAGCGAGTTACAATCATTTTTCCAAATCAGGAAAATATCACTGATGTGCTATAACCATTATAAAAATTATTTAAATTTCTTTAGTGTGTGTAACAATTCTTTTTCAAATAACCCCATTTCAATCATAAGTCTTTTTATATCCAGAGGATCCACTTACTACTTTTTGCACTAATCAGGACTATCAAATATCATGTGTCTTATTTTGGGTAACCCTTATGTGATATATAGCTAGAATGGGTATTTCTTTATCAGTTAGGTCACCAATGTTTTTTGTCATGATGGGATATTTTAAAAATATTATGCTTTCTGATGCAGCTACACAAGATGGATTTAAGTACATGGACCAAATTCCACTAAAGTCAACAGAAGCTGCTTTCAACCTGAACTTGACAGAGGTCCTGTAGTCTGTTTCTGTGTATTGACTGGATGTGTAGCTATTAGAAGTAATCTTCACACAGTAATAAATAGAACTTTGGGCTTGCAGAGTAATCATTGCAAACCCTAATTCACAGCCCAATGAAGTTATACTGCTGTGATCCTGGTTCTTTTCCATCCATAGGTTTTTCTCAAAACCGGATTTCTGGCTGAGAGAAAGAGATGCAGGAGTGGTCAGTTAGCTAAGTCTGAAACCGTGAAAGATTGTCATGCAGCTGTGCAATACTAGATCTATGACACAAATACTCAGCTTCTTTTCTTCATGTCTATGCTATCGCTCTCTGAAATGTTCAGGTGTCAAGAGTCAAACCTTCAGAAATCTGTCAAGACATTTACATTGAACGATTGAATGAAAACGTATTTTTTCTGGACTTCTTTATTTTCTTAATTTCCTTGTCTTCCCTTAGTATTTCAAAGCAATGCATTGCCAATTAAAAGGTTCTTAAAACCAAGAACTTTTCATTATTATTATAGCTTCAGATACATAGATTCAACTATAACATAGTTGAATACATATATCCATTTACATGTATGTGTGCAATGCAACCACCCTACTAGTTCAATGGAGAGAACTGATACAATTTCTCTCTATCTGAAGTATGTGGAACATATTTCTATTTGCTCCTTGAGTGTACCATCAGGTATCTCTTCTAATATCTATCTCTAGCTTTCCTTGAAGATATGGCCTTTCTCTATCTCCATATTTTGACTTCTTTTGACTCAGAGCTTTCTCCTTATTCTTTTTTTCCCTCTCTGACATACCTGACTTCCTTGTTACTCCTCTGCATGTATCCCAGCCTCAATATTGCTTTTTATGGTTTTGGCATGTCATGTGCAACAACTTCTCATGTATTCTTTTTTACATTCACATCATTTAGCCCTCATTGTAGCTTTTATTATCAAGGCATCTGCAGATTTTCCTGTCTCCTAACTTGTCTTCAGATAGTGACTGAGTGAAGATCAATTTGACTTTATCTCCAATAAGAAAATATGAGAGACAGTTGGACATTTTGTTGATATCAACTTGTGAGTTCAGTGCTATTCCCCACCACAGGAGCTTTCAGGTACAATCAAAACTTCAGAATATCAAAGGAAGAGTTCAGAAACTTGGGAAGTTAATTCAGAAGGAAATAGAGGTTGGATAGACACAACAGAAAATATTATTGACTTCAAGGAGAAACATGAAACTTCATAGTGGTCCAGACAAATCTGCAGAAGCATCTAACAATTTTTATTATTAAGCCTTAAGAACTGATTTTAGTAGCTAAGCTAAAAAAAAAAAAAAAAAAAAAGTGTGAATGCTTCAAATTTCAGTTGTTACTATAGTATTTTGCCAGCTCTTCTCAAAATGTTTGGGGCTAATCACATTAATTCATTAATTCTTACTCTCCTACTGCAGTAATGGGATTTGGGTATGGATTACATTCTACTAAAATATACTTAGACTGAATTCATTTGCAACTGGCTTATGTTCCCTCGATATGCAGGAAACAAGACATTTTTCTGACTCTTACTGAGATGACCCATACATTAATTCACATGTATTAAATTGACACCTCTCTCATCCAAATTCACAGTGGGCTCTTTGTTAGATTTGAAAAAAAGGCTTGAATAAATCCAAGATGTGTCTCCATAAATATTAGAAATATTATAAAGGAAAATTCTTTGTCTTTTATTAGCATTACAGAATAACTGCAGAGCCAGTACATTTTGTATCACAGGGACAAGGATCACAACAGTATGAATGACTTGAATTACCTTGGGTATTTTCCTAGCTATAAAGCAATTTATTCCTTATTGCTAGAAGGTAATACTTGTGCTGAAAAATGAGACACAATGCTTAATTGAAATTTTTTTAATGGACATAAAAGCTGCTTACATTTCTTAGAACTGAATGGCATAAGAGTGCTGCAATACTGAAGTACACAGAGCGCTGTCACTTACTGTTACTATTGGGGAAAGTATTGAAATAATTTTGCACATAATGAATGACTATGGGGATGTTCAAAAAGGCTGAGGGAAGCAGAGATTTCAGTCAACATAATAGATGCATAGCTGTTGTCCCATGTAGGGCCAATTACATCCCCACATTACAATTTTCAAAGTAATTTCGATGACTTCTGGTTATGAATCTGTAGACCTTAGATAAAAAGATGCATATCTCACTGTTCTTTCTCCCTAGGAACAGCCCCCTTTCCAGAGACAGCAAGTTAAGCCACGTCTGTGAAGGGGATATTCACAGAGATTTTGGTAAGAAACTCAGACGGGTAAGGAAATACAAGAGCATACTTTTCTAAGTTTGTAAATACTGGATGGGATGCATTCAGCATCACATTTGCCATCACATTTACTTCACGTTTGCCTGATTTATGTTCCTAGTCTTTGTTGGGCAGCTCTTCCCTCTGGAGGCTTCAGAAGGTCCTGCCTAGAATGTCTCGAAAGACTAAGCATTTGATATTTAAAATTTAGATGCTTAGTGCAGATAGGTTTGATCTCATCCTTTGTTACTGAAGTCATTATGGATACTCTGTGTATCAAGCAGAATTAAGAGAACCCCTGTTTTCTGAAACAGGAATACTTTGGATGCTATCATCCAACAAGAAGACTGTCCATTTAATTATCAGGTCCACAAAAGAGAAAAAAAAAAATCTACTACATTATCAGATGCATACATCTGCCAAAAGGAGGGCAGCAGATTTACACATAGAAATTTGCTGTTTTCATAATGAAAATGGAAAAATATACATATTTTGTCATCTTTCCATATAATATTGTCATGCTGAAGCAAGCACATACGAATTTTGAATTTT
The DNA here is from genome assembly GCA_028020825.1 of Podargus strigoides. NCBI lineage: Eukaryota > Metazoa > Chordata > Aves > Caprimulgiformes > Podargidae > Podargus > Podargus strigoides. The sequence continues at coordinate 44,229,296 of CM051622.1, read as the reverse complement.
ATATCCTTAAAACCTGCTTGTTTTTTCTATGACAGAACAGAATAACATTATTAATAAGAATAAACAAAAGAATGTGTGATTCCATAGCTCTGTTTTCTACTCCTAAACAGGTTGTAAATCAGAATAAACCCAGAAAAATATTATAAATCTATTTGTGTATCAAAAGAGATGGAGATTTACACACAGAGGTAAATTCCATTTAGCATTGCACTGTTAGCAAAGTATTTCTAAGTGTTTTCTGATTTCCTGCTGGTGGAAGAGTATTTCACCACCTGTACTGTAGCTTTGGAAAAATTAAACTGCACCGAAGTGCAAAACCACAAATTTTGCATTTATCCCAGAAGTTTGTTATCTTTACTGCTGGAAAGTACTGGAAGAGACATAGATAGCAAGAACAACAAAATAGTAATAATAATAATAACAATATTATAATAATAATGCCTGAGGAGTAATTTTGTTCAAGATATACCCTTAGCACATTGCATTAAATTGTCTAATCAGTAATATCAGTGCTTTCATGTATTTCCAATGATGGCTGCAGATAGACTGTATGTATATGTTATAAATCAATAGGCAGGCAGAGCAAACAGGCAAGAAAAGCTTTGTGGAATGCAGTTTAGATAGATACAACATTTGCAGAATGAATAATCTTCAAATCTCATGGCATTCTTGGCAAAGGTAAATGGTTCAAATCAGAAAAGGTTCAAATTCACACATCTGACCATTTTTTTAGTTCTGATCAATCAGTTGTTGGGCTGATTGTGCTGTGAATGAAAAGGATTTTACTTTCTGTTATATCTATTTAATACTTGACTTGCAGAACCCAGAAACAATATATGTTTTCAGCAACCTATTAGCAAATTGGTGACATATTGCTAGTATTTTGACCTAGATAAAAGATTTAGATTTACAGAAGATTACTTAACTGTCCTCCTATTAAGGATTACAAAAGTAATGGGAGTATTTGGGAGGTGAGCTTGTATATATTAATTTCAAAATGTCTGTGACTGTTGCTGACATGAGAAACTTAAGAGTGATGCAACTGAAGCTAGAATTTGACCAATTTAAATTTTATTTCTACTGGGACTACACTTTCACTTTGATTGTCAAACATGCTTCAAGAATATTGGAGCAGTTTAGTAACGTGTTCAGTCACAGATAATTTAATCAGATCATAGATTTAATTAAATGGTATTCACCACTCTTTTAATGTTAATACTATCATCACTAATTATGTCAAATAGTGAATTGAAGTAACCTTTAGACTGTTGCTGGAGACAAAATAAAAAAAGACAAATTCTGTAACTTCATCCTCAGCAAGGATGGATTCCAGCATCAGCGTGAGCAAAGGAAGTGGTGGTGGTACAGTAAGAGCAAAACTATGGCCTGAAGAAAGTAGAGGGAGAAAAATTATTGCTACAGCCATTGTGATATGCCTAATGTCTAAAGACAAGGGTCAGGATTTATTTGTTTAAATGTAGGCAATACAGTACAGAGAGCTGTCCTGCAGGTGCCTGCGCAGAGCTGGCAGACATTGGAGACCTGTACGTTCAGAAGCAGCTGGTGTTCAGATGTGGTATTCCACAGCAAATGTAATAGCATTACATTCCTATGCTAATAAAACTGAAACCTGTGTAGATCTCTGACTACAAGGAAGCTTAGACTCCTATATAATGTATCAGCACTTGCATTATAGTCACTTAAATTTAGGTAAATTCTAAGATTAGGCAATCTCACCCTGAGAGACTAATTTGTTTGCCTATATGTATCTTTGGAGATGCACTAGGACAACATGATTAAACTTCAAGGTGTCAATGGGTTTCCACTGTCATGTCTGTCAGCCTTTGGGTAGCCTAGGGAATCTCATATAGCAATATCTGGTTTTGGGTAAGCGAGTGAAGAAATTGACATATATTTTTTTCGACTCAAAGAAAAAAGTTTAACTCTGCTTGCACCGTTTCCATTATTTTCAAAGGTGCTTAAAGATACTTCAAATTAATCTAATGAAAGAAGGGGTATCTTTTGTAAGTGTATATTAAGTGCTGAAAAATGTAGGAAGGATTTTCAAGCAAATACTCAGCTTCCACTGACATGGACGGAAGTTGCTACTGATTTTGAAAATTGCAGTAGTCCTTATCTGCATCCTTAGTAATCTAGAAAAATTCCCAAAATTTATTACAGAAAGTCCAGATCTAGGAAAAAAGTCAATAGATCAAACTCCTCCTCAATTAAGCCACAAAATAAATACCTTGTGTTACAAAATGTCGATAGCTTAGGACAGAATCTTATTCAAAGTATTATAAATGCTTCCGTTTTCCATCTTTTTTTGATCTAGGATGCAGGAGAAAATGTCTAGAATAAATTAGATGAATTAATAGATCATCCTAATCCTTGAGAAATAGGCACCCTCCAGAAAAACCTTCTCCTACTTTCCACCCACTCATTCATTCTTATGAAGCTGTGTTTAGTGCTTAACATTGTGCAATCATTAAACACACCCCTGCCTGTCTGAAGCCCTGTATGCCAGGTTAAAGCTCCAGAGACATTTTTAATCTCTGAATTGTATATGAATCCATAATGGAAGCCCTAAACTCCATACAGCCCTAAATGTAACATCATGAACGTGATGTCCTTATAAGTCAGCAATATTTCTAAACTTTTACAAAGGGCAAACATCACACTCAAATTACTGGAACCATTTGTATTTTCTTGCTTGACTATAATGTTAGCTGTATACATTATTTATTAATGGAGGATGGATTTTTCTTTTGATTAAATGTTACTGTTACTTTAACAAACAGATATGGGATCCCCAAGCTCTCAGTGTGCAGGGAATTTTGTCCACGCATGCCATGCCAATGGATTGTCAGTAATGGAAAGTGACGGATTGTGGAGGAGAATGGGTTTTGCAGAAATACCCTTACTTTCATGGTAATCTACCAGCTACAAATGCTTATCACAAAGGACTGCACCTTCCTATAATTGCTACATTTTGTCTGAAACTATAAAACATTGTTCTCTTTGCAAAAGCCATTGCAAATAACATCCAATGTTCTAATTTTAGGAAAAAAAAAAACAATATACTTAAATTTAGAATTCAGTAATAGAGAAATTCAATTTTGAATAAATAATCTAACAGCGTTGTAGTATATTGTCAGGTCTTTGATATTTTCCCAATGGATGAGCTAACTGTGGGATGTCTACTGTTGTAGCCAGATTGCTGTAAGATAATAGGTATAGGAAAACAAATAAACAAAAGAAATCCCAAGAGAATCCTGGCCACTCTATTCCATTCTGTTCCATAATGATATTACAGTAACTTATTTCTTTTACTTCTGAGCTATACACCTGAGTGATCCCAGTTTTGATGACTGTTTTCCAGCTGCAGCTTCACTGGGACACATTGCAGTACCTGAAAATTTTTATCATAGCCCAGTCTTGGCACTAGGGGTGTGATTCATCTCACTTGATTTCAGCCATCTAAACACCAAGTGCCTAAGTTTTCTCTACAGTCACTGAAGATAGATAACTCCAGGACATGAGTAATCTGCTAAATTCTTTTCTCTGTATTAACTAGCTTCTGGAACTGCCTGTTTTTCTGCTCTATACCAGTTAGAGCTTATATGACTAGATGTCTAAAGAGATGAATGTTTAAAGAGATGAATTCTACAGAGATGAATTTCAATCTCGAAAGTCTACTGACTGTATACGAAAGTATCAAGCTCATTTCACTAAAAAAATGTACTTCAAAGCATTAATTTCAAAACAATATCTTTTTTTTTTCATAAATCTAGTACTTCCTAATGTTTATTGTTTAATATTCAAGGTTTATTTAACAATTTAATACCACAAAACTTCATTCAGTTGCAATATTGAGTTGCGACCTTTTGCAAAAGTATGAAGTGCTTTGCAGTCAGATAACTGGCCAACCAACAAACTTGTTTTCTACAAAGGAGCTGCTTCCAAAAAACTATTGTCTTGCTTATATGAGCCTGAAGTGCAGCTCTCCTATGAAATGAAAGCATTCCTATTATTTGACCTGAACTAAAAAGTTCTTTCTATGTCTAATACATAATATGCAGATTCAGAAATGTGAGAGGCCACAACAAAGATGATGGATGGCAGCATCTTCACTGCTAGAGCAGGAAGGCTCATTATCATCACCAAGTTGTCATCAAGAGGATATAAATAACAAAGTATCAGACAATGCAATTCATGATCGAAATTCTGAATATTCTGAAGCAGAATAAATGACGTCTTTGGTAATGTAAGGGTGATAGCAGTCACTGCCCTCACAGCAAGACTATTTGCATATAAAAAGTTATATGGAAACTAGTAGATAAAAGATTCAACAAAGGAGCACATTTGTCATAAGCTGAAAGTCAAAGTTGGAGTATAGAAAAAATACCAGTTATAACAAAAGAAAGTTTATTGTGTAACCTTTCTAATTCTTGATGGGTGGATTTGCTATGGTAATCTAGGTCTGACAGTAGAGTTGAAAGTAGCCAAAGCCAAGCACGAGAGTTCCAAGTATCAGAGGTAAAAAATATATATTTGTCTTAACCCTTAGAAGTGTATTAGAATTCAGTAAGTAAACCTCTTCCAGTCACATTATCTCTTTTTACAGTATTAACAAGAGAGGAGAAGACTTAAATCGATCAGCCAGGTATAAAATGTGTTACAGTCCTTCCAATAAAATGTAATGAATGCTCACAAGAAAAAATAATGTCTGTGGAAGCACAATAAAAAGTTCTGGACACACACATGTGTCGACTTCATACCTGACCCTCTGTGTTGCTTACCTGTGGAGCTGGTTTTCTGATCTGTTTAGGGTGTCCCCAGCTGTGTGTCTTCCAAGGAATGCACAGGCATTGTGTTGGGAGCAGCTCACTCCCAGTCAGCCAGCTCCAAAAGAGACCCACCACAGGACACCACTGAGCCTGTCAGCCAAGCTGGTGATGCCTCTGGGGAAACGTCTTTAAGAAAGGGCAAAATGCTGTGAAGCAGTTGTGAGAGACAGAAGTGAAGAAAAAAAAGGTATGAGAAACAAATATGCAAACACCAAGGTCAGAGAAGGAGGAGGGGGACGAAGTGTTCCAAGAGTCAGTGCACAGTTTGCCCTGCAACTCATGAAGATGACCATGGTGAAGAAGGTTGTCTCTTTGCAGACAATGGAGGACCACATCAGAGTAGATATCCATGCTGCAGCCCATGGAGGACCCCACACTAGGGCAGGTCCTGAAGGATCTGTGGCCCATGGAGATGAGCCCATGCTGGTGTAGTTCTTCAAGGACTGCAGCCTGTATGAGGCACCCATATCGGGGTAGGAGAAAAGTGTGAGGAAGAAGGAACGGCAGAAAGAAATTGTTATAGACTGACCACAACTCCCATTCTTCACTCTCCTGCACTGCTTGGGGGTGGGGAAGTGGGTAGAGGAATTGGGAATGAAAGAGTGAAGCTGAGCTGGGGGGGTCATTTTTTAAATTTTGTTTTAGTTTCTCACTCTTCAAATCTATTTTAATTGACAATAAATTAAATTAATTTTCCCCAAGTCGAGTCTGCTTTGCTCATGATGGTAATTGGTAAGTCATTTCCCTGTCTATCTTGACTCATAAGCTTTTTTATCTTGTTCAGGAGGGGGAGAGAGAACGGCTGTTGCACGATTAACAGCCAGCTAAGGCCAACCCACCACAAGAAATCTAAGAAAATAATTATTGTTTTAGGACACCAGGGTCCAATGGATAAGCATACAACAGATAAGCACACATCTAAAAAAATCATGATCATTTGCTGTTTCATATGATGCCAATAGCTAATATTTCTGATCCTAGTCTGTTGACTATGCAGGCCATAACCTATAAGTAACCATTTTTCAGGAAATAAGGGAAATGAGGAATTTATGTTCGAAGGAAGGAAGTATAAATATGATGGATGTTTTTATATCAAAATGAGGTTTTATATTAATATAAGTCACAGAAATTTAGAGGGAGAATTTTTTCTCCGTAACTTTAGATGTCTACACCGTAGATGTGTACATCTGACACCGTGTAGGCTACATGGTCAGTGAAGAGAAATAAGAATTTCTAGGAACCTACTGCTTTGAATGTAGATATATGCGTGCTACAGGTATAACTTCATTATGAAGCAGCCCATATCTAGTATCTAACCGACCCTCCAGGTACCACTATGGTCCTCAGAATTGCTGCTTCTTGACTGTGGGAGCATTGAAGGATCAGTCAGCAGCATATGCAAAGCATCTCTAAGTCTTGGTGGCACTGAGCTGTGTGGAGCTTTGCTATATTTTATGAGTTGTCTCTGAACTGTCCTCTCTATTCTGCCTGTAGGACCTGGCCACACACCTTTCCCTGAGTGCAATCAGTAGATTACACTTGATATAAGGAAGACCTGATAATCATAGAATCACAGAATGGTTTGGGTTGGAAGGGACCTTAAAGATCATCCAGTTCCAACCCCTCTGCCATGGGCAGGGACACTTCCCACTAGACCAGGTTGCTAAAAGTCCCATCCAATCTGACCTTGAACACTTCCAGTGAGCTGGCATACATAGCTTCTCTGGGCCTCCCTTGACCTGCTGGCCATGCTTCTTTTGACGCTTGTTTTGATACTTCTTTTGATGATAATAACTACATTGGGTCTGATGGTTATATCTCAGCTTCACAGTGTTGAGGTCATTATCCTATTGGATTTAATTGTGTGGTCTTCTTTCTCTTCACTCATCTCAGTTTTTAGTTTTAAAGGACTGAATTGCTTTAAACCTCCAGATCTAAAAGAGACTTTAACTATGAACTGAATGAGTGGAGGGTTCTGCCCTCAGGCCTGATATGAGACACTTCCTTACTCATTTTACTATTTTCTATGTTTCACTGACTTCTTGTACAGAGAACCTGAGTGAGCAGCTCTTGCTTTTGGATTCAGAAGGTGCCCAGTGCTATAGTTAGGTTAGGGGGGATGTTGCTCTTGGAGTCAGTTCTCTTCCATCACTCACCATCTCTCACAACTGTGCAGACATGTGGTAAACTAGATTAAGTGTTCAGCACAACTCTTCCTCCAGTCATTTGTAAGTCTATGAAGAACAAGGGAAATGCTGCTCAAGCCAGTGTAGACATCCATTAAAAAGGAAGCACTTTTCTACTCAACACCAAGACATTGTGAAAAGTTTTGTGATTTAATGATTTAATATAAAGTCACACCTCTTTACTAAGTATCAGTTCTTAGGAAGTGATTAAGAACCTTGAGTCATTATCTGAAAGCAGCAGCCTTGGAAAATCATCACCAGTAGTCCGCATAGTTGAAAACTCTAACAGGGTAGTTCCACAGGATATTTTCTCCAGTCTCATGCTGATTTAGATTACCAAAGCCAGCAAATGCTGTTGCCATCCTGGGGTAGAGGTAGAGCTAAGCCTACTGAAGAGGTAACGTTGCCCTACTTGCCCCTGCTTTTCAGTCAACTCTTCTTTCCTCCCTTGGTTTCAGTTGGGCAGTCAGGCTCTCAGACCTGTGCTAACTCCAGTGCTCCTTGAAATAATCTAGAAAAAATTCTCCTTGCTGCAGAAATTCTCCCTGCTGAGAAGATGTGGGGGCAGCGAAGACTAGGCAAATGGGCTGTCTTCTGACTTAAAGAGATGGATCACAGGGATTCGATGGATCAACAAAATGCAGCTGGATCAGATGGTTCAATAAAATGCCAGTACTGACACAAGGGAAAATACCTGGCTATGAGTAGTGAAGGGAAAGCTTGTGAAAGAGGCATTAAGTGGGCTCAGCTGTATTTTCAAACTGTATTTCAGCTTCTATTTTACTTCTCAACTACAGGTATAAAGGTAGTGAGCTTTATGATTCCCCTAAGGACAACTAATGGTCTGGGAATGATAGAGTTTGGCTCTGCTTACTTGTGATAAATCTTTAGGAGTTACAGGACTACATGTTTTTTATTCCAATGGCATTTGAAGCCAGCCACCTTAGCCATTAAATCAGTTGTTTTGTTTGAGGAAATAAGCAGTTGAAGCCACCTTGAGGCTAGTTTGGGAGCATTCACATCCCTGGTAATCCATGAAGAGTCCCCTTTCTCTGTCACACTATTTTGTGCTCTATATGCCTAAATTGTGCCTAGTTTTTCACCCTGTATGACAGCTGTGTCACCTAATTTTAGATGTATGTGTGTACAGCTGACCTAATCATCCTACTTTGTACTTTCAGTCAAAGTAAAAGTAATTTTTAAGGCAATTTCAAGTAATTAATCTAAACTATATCAGGGAGGGCCTCTTTCTCCTCATGCTCATGGTGAAAGCACAGTGACAAGTTTAGATGTAGCTTTTATAGACATCTGTCTGCCTTCGTTCAGCAAAGAGAGGAGAAGCTCTAACACAAGTTACATGGTGCAATCACACATAAGTAGTGTGGTGCAATCTGTGAAGATCTGTAGAGTGAAACTCTTGTTACACTACACAAGTTTTGATGGTTTTACACAATATTAGTTCCAGTCCAACCCCTTGCACTGTGTAAGGGCCTAATCCCTGCCATGTCCTGCTCTTTGGCTGGGGGTGGTGGAATAGGACCTGGTTATGAGAACCTGTCCTGCCATCTCCCTGGGGAGCTCCCACAGCTCCCAGCCCCAGGGATCCAAATCTCAGCAATGATTGTCCAGCAGTGATCGCTCTGCATTTATCGAGCCACATATTCTAGTTTAGTTTCATGAAATCTGAATCAAGTATGAACACTGAGACCACTTGGTGGTGAGAACTTGACCATGGTAAGCTGAGCTGACCTGGAAATACATTTCAAAAGCAGCCTCTTGATCTGAAGCAAAAGACCAATGGAGACACAGCATGTTATTTCAAATTTCTTCAGATAACTGAGGCAATTCATTAAGTTTAAAATATGTAACACTAAATGTGATTTAGGCAGTCTACCTTGGTTTACTTTGCTAACATATACCTGTTGTTTTAGCCCATTGTGTGAGGGACCATGAGTGAGAAGGCAAAAAATGAGATATTGATCCAGATATCAACAAACAAGATAATTTCACTAAGGTTTGCACTAGCACCTGATCACTCCTTTTTTGTAGGATGTGTTTTCTTCTTGAGTACTGCCATTGTTACTACAGGTATCATCTATTTGATCCTGATATTCTTGTCGGACATGTATATGTGTATGAGAACTGGAAGTGTATGTCATTCCAGGGCCATCCCAACTATTGCTAAAACATTGGACTGCAGCAAGGCCCCAGGGAAGGTGTTAAAATGTATATAGTGACTCCGTACTACTACATCACTTTTTAAACAGCCTCTGATCTCTACAACTGTCCCAAAGTATTTGGAAACACATTGACAGCACAGTTATTCTCCAATGTTATTAATAAGATGTTTCCCTTAAGCAATAATTTTTTTTGTTGGTCTTCTGGCTGGCTGCTTATGAAAGGTTTCATTGTATACAATAAGTTTCTAACTATAGGCACTCTTTGTGTGAAGAAATTTTTATCAGTGACATATGGTACCAAGCAACTCACAAACAGTAAGAAGTAAATCCAAGCTCAAAGTACAAATTGGACACTTGTCCAAAGAAATAAATAAAGGGCCAATGTGCAAGGCTCATGTCATTGCATATGAAATTTGAGGATGTTTGAACAGCAGTAGAAGAGAGGATTTTAATATGACACCAAGGCAATTTCTTCTCTATGTATTCTTATCAAAGTCTTCATTGCTTACTCAGCCACCTACTTTTAGGTACAAAATCTTGTTCTCTCTCTTTAAAAGACATACGATACTGGATTTTTTTATTACCCTAAATTTGATTCTGGTTTTCTTTGTAAGGATGGGCCATGGAATTTCCCTGCATTCTTAGTCAGCCTTCAAGTATACATTTATGCACCAGTCACACAGCATTGATACATCAATCTGGATTGCAGCACCAAATGTTCCAGGTCAGATAGGATGGAATTCTGTTGTCTAACCAAAGTCATCTTGCGCCATCTGAAAATCCTCATGATATGATGCCTGCCTTCCACTGGCCACTCAAAAAGGTGTCTGCCTCTTCAGGTCAGTTGTCCTTTCTGTCAACATCATACAAGGTATCTTGCTATGCCTAAAATGTCTACAGAACTAGAGAAACTGGATCTCATGAGCAGTATGTTTTCAAGGATTAAATCCAGTGCCCAGATACCAGCAAACAATTCTGTCATCAGAATTGGTTCCAGATGGAGAAGATATGTCAGATGGAAGTCTTCTGTCACTTACTACAGTGTTTTCAGGGAAAACTCATAAAAAAAACAGCAGCACAGAAGTACCTAAAAGAGTAAAACCTGTTTTCACATTAGTAGAAGAATTATTATCACAATAGAATTCTATGAGCACTGTTAGGTTGTCACCTCCACAGGTGACTGATGGGCTGACCTTCGCTGGCTGCCAGATGCCCACCCACCTGCTCTCTCACTTCCTCCTCTTCAACAAGACAAGTGGAAAAAATAAGATAGAAAAACTCATGGGTTGAGATAAAGACAACTTTGTTAATTTACCAAATACCACCATGGGCAAAACAGGGAAAATTAATTTAATTTACTAAGAATTAAAAATAGAGGTAGATGGTGAGAAACTAAGGCAAAAACTAAACTACTTTCGACCCGTCCCCAGTGGGGCAGGGGGATAGGGAATGGGGGTTGGGTTCAGTCCGTAACAGCTCTTCTCTGCTGCTCTTTCTTCCTCATACGTACCCCTGCTCCTGCATGGCCTCACCACAGTTGCAGCTTCCTTCAGGAATATCCACCTCCTCCAGTGTGGAGTCCAATATGTGCTGCAGTGTGGATACCTGCTCCACCATGTTCTCCTCTGGCAGGTGGCTACAGAAGAATTTCTGCTCTGGCACGTGGAGCACCTCCTCCCCTCCCTCTGCTCTCACCTTGTTGTCTGTAGGGCTGTTTCTCACTATTTTTTTTCTTCACTCCTCTCTTGGTCAGTTTTTTTTCCCTTTCTTAAACCTGTTTTCCCTGAGATGCCACTGTCTTGTCTGTTGGGCTCAGCCGTGCCCTGTGGTGGGGTGGCTGGATCCAGCTGGAACCCTGTGTGTGGCACATGACAGCCCTGGCCTCTCCTCACAGAATCCACCCCCTCAAGCCCCCCACTTCTAGCACCTGGGCACCTGCACCCAATACAGTGACAATAACCTTACTGTCAATTGCTTTGTCAATTAAAGACTTTAAATTGTAGACTGAGTTATATCTATGCTATCAGCAAACTCATGATCTTTCTGACACAGAATATTAATTTTTAAATGAGGAATGCGTTAGGAAAACTCAGGCTATGTTTAGGGATTTTTAGGGAGTATCTATCTAAGAAAGTGGTCTTATTTTGTATCACATTGCATGTTATCTACAGTGGAAAGTGTGTAAATAGATGAGGCATAAATTATACAGGCTTCTTCATGTATTCATCATGCAGTATATGCTCATAACAGGCCTAAATTATATATGAAAAATTGTAAAATGCACTCTGAATATGCTCTTGTATGTATATGACTTGAAAGGGCAGGCTAGTGCATAAACATGTACCCCCTCCAGCTGAGTAAGTGCAAAGCTGGCAATGCAGAAGTGGACTGCCAGTAACCCAGCTAAACAAAACCTCACCCACAGCAGTGTTTGTGCTATGCCACTGACACACTGCAAAAGCTCACTTCTTACTGCAAGTACCCAGCAAGCTGTACAGACTTCCACCAGAAACCACGATCAAACTCCAACAGCTTACTGGCTGGATATTGCATTCTATTCAAATTACTGCTTTCCCTCACACAAACTGAAATAAGCAGTAATATCTCTTCCTGTCTGTCCTCCATAATTTCTGTTCAAGAGCTAATGAGCATATTCAGATCACTATTACAACTTAAGCTGGTACCACAAATACAGTTCCTTGCTATTGCAGTAATAGGAACAAAGTGATCAGCTTTTAACAGACAGTGTTGCTTTGACAAGTGTAAAAATGACTGGATGGTTCTTAGAAGTACTTAAAGTTTTACAGGACCTGTGTTCAGCTACTTGAAAATGGAGCTGGAAGGTTTGACTGCAAAATGGATTGAAAATAACAGAGGTTAGGTTGCCCATAGGAAGATCATTTTCAAAGGAACACATTGTAAGGCTGTGGAACATAATGTACCTGTTAACATGCATAAAATATATTTGTTCACTCTGCAGCTACTAGTTTCAATATCTGAACCATAACTGATATCTCAGTTGAGAGCAGGTAACATTTGCTTGTGTAAGTTACAAAAAAATAGCTATTTTTCCATGAGAGAAATAGCAGCTTGAAGACTTCTGTTGAAAATCTTCAGATCCTGAGAGAAGCTGATTTGCTAGAAGCTATTTTTTTGAAAGCTATGGAATTTGGAGTCAAAATAAACAGGCTACATAGCATTATTTTTTTGCATGGCATGTTGCATAATGTAATGCTTATGAGACCTTGAAGCATGAAACAGAGTACCAAATAAATAAAAATACCAATATGGAGCCAGAAGATTGAAAGTTTGGAAAGCATTGATGGCATAGAGTTCTGTGTAGCCCCCATAAATTCCAGCACCTTTCTGGAAAACTAGATTAATTTGGACTATTTACTAATTTGATTTCTGGAGCAGCCTTAAGGCCAGTTGTGTTGGTACAAGAGAAATGAGTTTATACATGCTAGCACGGGATCTTGAAAGCACTGCCAGTGTCATGGAGCAGAGTCACTTCCTTCACTGCTCACAAAGGCAGAGTATTGTGAAGCTATAGCCTGAGTCAGACCTTCAGTTCTGAGATAAAACAATAGCTTTGCGGACAGTGAAGCTGTGCATGATTTAAATTATATGGCAAGTCTGTTCCTGACAGAGGTCTGAGGAAGTGCTCCACTAGAGTCATTTAAATTCATAATCACATCAGCTTGATCTTGCTTCTCCATTTTGTCTTATTCTCATTTGTCTTCTTATTTTCAGATACACTAGCGTGTTATGGAGCTAATAAGTGATCTGGGTGATATCACTGAAATTTAAGCAGAAGACAGTAAGGGAAAAGAATTCCATACAATCCTGTAAAAGGAGAAAAACAAGAGTTTTAGGGCTGACTAAAAGCTAGCAAATAGGAAAAATAAGATTTGGTTGTGCTGTGTTCCCTGTCAGGAATAAATACATTCTGATATACTCAAAGACAATTTAGTTATTCAACATTAACTGGCTGGTGTTCGTGCCACCTAAAGCGTATTCCTTCTTGCTGAAAAAACATCCCTGTAAGTGATTTTTAAGTGTATATGTCACATCAGATTGCATGGAGCTATATGGAGGTGAACCTCTCATCTTGTGACCTCACATCACTTCCCATGCAGCTCAGTTCACAGAAGTCTAATAGCAGAAAATACACTTCCGTTCACAGCACAAGGGGAAGGACATCAAAAAGGTGTGTGGGGGGGGAAGGGCGTACATAACTCAGATTGCTCTATGGATGTAAACGCTTATTGTCCGAAGCTGTAACCTGACTGCTTGGTGATGGCTTTTCAGTGATTTTATACCACTGTGTGAACTCCTTCAGGAAAACACTGATACAACAGTGTCAGATTCGCTGCCTTTTATCAGGATCCTCTCCAATTTCAGGAGATGGGTTGAGGAACATAAACCACTGAAAGTAGCACAATGTGAATTTCTCACTGTGTCTTTGTGTACTGGCGGGTAAGGGATTCCCTATAGCCAAACATGCAGTTGAGTGCTGTAAAAGGCAGCTAATATTCCCGTCTTTTGAAAACACCGTTTCATTTAATGAAGACAACATTGTAAGCGCTTTGTGGCTCAGATGAAATTGCACTTGGAGCTTTAGGCCATTGGTTTAAGTCCAAGTTGAAATTTTCAGCTCATTGAGTCCCTGGTAGATGGACGACCACCACACAAAACCACTGTACATAACCTTGTAAACTTGGCAGCCAGTGAGTTAGAGAGGCCTAAAACTGATGCTGACATAGTACAAATTACCCAGAACGGTAGGGAAGGGTCTGAGAATGTGATGGGTCAGAGGAGAGAGAGGGACAGAAAGTTGAAAATTCTTATTTGCTCACCAGGTATTACTTCTGCCCTAAATCAACTTTCCTGTTCAAGTTTCTTAGTCACACTTTCAAAATAGAAGAAAAATAAGAGAGAAACAGCTGCTATTTCACAGTTTTTAAGGAAGGTCCATTCAAAAGACTTTTGATCAAGAAATGGGAACTGTTTAGAGAATGTAATAGGATGATTAATGACAAATTCTTTATGCATTTGTTAAATAAGAGAGCCTTTTGCTACAGGAACTCACACAATTATTTGTTTACAAAGTGAAGTAAAAGAGAGCAGCACAAGGTAAAATAAAACCTTTGCTATTAAAAATAAAACATAACCACATTTATTCCTCCTTATAAAGTGCAAACACACAGAGTCAGAGCTAGAACTGCTATAGAGACATCCATTTACATATATGAACTCACCTAAACATAGTATCATTTTGTTTTGGAAAATAAGAGCACATTCAAATATTGAAGAAACACCCCCAACACTACAGAATAAATAATCTATGCTCCCAAGCTTAGCTTTTACATGTAAACCTTGAGCTATTGCCAATCATCTGTCCATGTTAACAAGCAGAACAAATATAAGCACAGTGAGAGCTAAGGATTTAAAATGCAGTGAAGCAGTTTTCCAGTACGGCTCAAATTCAAATGCTTTTATTCTGAATTTTCATGTAGCAGCTCTTCAGATGAGAGTTCTTACACTTAAGTCTATAATCTCATTATCATACTTTACTTTGGTGCAGCTACTTGTGCAAGAATATTCAGTCTTCAGGGAGGTTTGTGGAAACGAGTCCTTAGAGCATTTTAAAACTTGAACCTGTCCATTTATCTGAAAAAAGGACAAGACTCAGAAAGAATTAGTAGAGTCCTCCACAGGGAGACTAGTTATGCATGGGACTAGTTGTAGTTTATACCCTTCACAGACAGTGCAATAGAAACATAGAAGAAATATTTGTAGGAAGAACATATACCATTCATTAAGAGACAAAATTACTGTCAGAAGTTAAAAAAAATCCAGACAATCTATTCCATACTTGCTCAAGCACAAAAATGTACAGCTGATGCTTCTGCTTGAAGAGAAAGGTTACTTGGAGGAAATTAGATTAGCCAGAAAACCTCAGAATTTTGAAACCAAGAGTAAGGCAATTTCTAAGCAAGAAAATATTTTAGGTAGTGGTCAAAAAACCCTTCACAGTAACTAAGAGGGAAAATTTCTAGCTTTAAATTTCTATCAGAGACAAACAGGGATATCTAATCTATAACAATCTGAAATTGAGGCAATCTTGATTTATGGGGTAGAAAGGGAGCAGTAGGCAGGAAGGGTAACGAATGCAGTTATCTATACTTTTGAAATCCATTTTTTCATGAACTGTCTTCTTCACAGTGTATTCAAATAGTGTTAGACCTTCCTTGATCTCAAGAATGCCTTTCAGTCTCCTGATAACAAGGGAATCAATTAAGAAGAATGGAAAAGGAAGGATCCCCAGTGGGTTTTTTCATTCTCTTCTTAGGTCACACTCAGATTTATGCAAGAGAAGAAGTGATCTGAAAGGAGGAGCAAATTCTCTCACTTTTTTCTTTCCACTGAACCCTTTAGATGGTGAATTTATAACCAATAAACTCAGATGACATGGGACAGGTTTCTACCGACATCCTGAAAACCTCGCACTTTGAATGAAATGAACAGTTGCTTGCACACACCAAAGGATTATCTCATTTACATTTTCAAAAGGGATTACAGTGCCTTTAAAGGACAAGCATCTTTTGGGCTAATTAATTTTCTCAGACTAACTTGCAATGTATAGTGAGCACTTGATTAAATATTAATACGGGGTACAGGGTCACACTTTTTGCAATATTCTAAATCTGTTAGTGTATTGTCAGAGGGTTCAAAATGCAAGTATATATGCGAATGGTTTTTTTGTGAGTGTGTATATTTATGTGTTGTGGGAGAAGAGAGAAAATGAAGTGGACTAACAGACATTTGCAATATCTGGCCCCTGCTGGGGAATACAGGGAAGTTTGCGATAAGCAAACAGAATGCCACATGTTTCCTCTGCATTAGTAGCGTGATACGGTTTTATAATCCAGGAATTTTTTAACATTATGCATAGATACATGCATAGATACAGGATATTTAGTGTAAGCTTTTCACGTAAACATTCAAAAAACATCAGGCTGAAGAGTGTGGTACCTTAGATCAAGGAAAAGCCCCACACTACCCCCTAGTGATCAAAGTTTGATGACCTCCAAATAACAGAAAACACAATAAGTGGACTTTAGATCACAAGAACAAAAAAATGCCCAGGAGCGATGCAAGTCACTGCTGGTGTTCTTTACTTAGGATCCTTTTCATGATGCAAGAATAAAGCAATGGCTGTCGAAAGGCTGCAACTTCCAATTCCTTGGTCTGAAACCTCAGTCTTAGTAACCAAACAAATATAAAAGTGTATATATTCAGAAGGAGAAAAAAACAAAACCTCAGGGGAGATATCTCAAGTGTTAGGATTTGTAAAAATAAAATAAACCAGAAGGTCTTATTGCAACCTTATGGTTACCAAAAGATACTTTTTCAGTTTTGTGAGTTGTTTGTGTTGTTCAGATGAACTGATTTATCAGATATCATACATACACATATTTCTCAGTTTTACATAATCTTGAAATTATACAAACCAAAAGCCAGTCTCGTATGAGTACACACACAGTAAAACAGGAAGTCAGGAAGTGCTGATTTATGCATCTGAGGCCAGAATCTGAATTTTAAAGGAAGAAGGAATCACAACCAACAGATTCAGTACAACTTTGTAGAGATTTTGGCCATGTTTCACTAAAGTAATTAAGAATGTATATAAGTATAAGCAGCAGAATGGCATATTCTAAATTAAATCAGTGGCGTAATTCACTTTTTAAAAGTTGAAAGTTAACTAAAACAAGGGGTTTTTTTAATCTAATAAAGATGTACCAAGATAAAAATGAAAAAGGTTCTGTTTTCATTTTGTCTTGCCAATTTTTCTTTGAGTGATTAAGCAGTCAGTTCTTTTGGATTCTCTAACCAGTGAGAAATCACAAACTTATTTGCAGAGGTTCTCTGAGACTGATTCAGCTTTTGCTGACATAGATTTTATGCCCTATCCACAGGTGCATAATCTGCATAGAGTGCTCTCTCTTACACATTCTAAAATCAAAGCCCTACAAAATTAAGATCCTTCAGTATCTTTTGCAGAAGAGATATTATGTGTCCTAACCAGATTTCAATGTGGTTATTTAGAATTGATCCATCGCATGTTAAATTTTACATTCAACTTATTAGCACAGTATCTCAGAATCTCCATGTTCCTCTTTCCTTCCCAGAGGACACTCCTTAAGGTCATCTTCTTTATTATTTGTTTTCCTTTAGCAAGTTCTGCTGAGTGTGCATCCTCTTTTCTTTTGCTACAGTTGTGTGAAAGCTTCATCCTTGCAGCTGACAGCTTCATAATATATAGGAAAGGGAGACATTGAAAGAGCTAGCAACTCTTAGATTAGAATCATCAGGGCCATGGGACACCCTAAATCTGATATTCCACTTCATGATAGACCACCATTGTAAGAAAGACCATGCAGGAAGCAGTCAACATTATGGTGGAAAGCATCCAGAAGAAAATATTACTAATAAGAGGGGAAAAAAGTGAAACAAAATCAGACTTTCAGGATTTGTTAGAGCAAATGCACTTCTGGTGTAGACAGAGCAATATTACGTGAACAGGAAAGCAAGAGCTGAGGTAAACAGTAAAATCAAGTTAATAAGAAAGATTGGAGAGATAAGAAGGAAAACCCACAGCATCCAAAAGAAGAAGAAGCTAAAGAAAAATAAAATGTAGGGTTGTACCACACAGTGACATCACCAGCCTCAGACCCACAGAAATCCAAAATCATGGTAGGAGTAAATATGGTTTAAAAAAAACACAAACAACAAACAGCCAAATATAAATATAAATTCAAGAAAAAAT
Organism: Podargus strigoides; assembly: GCA_028020825.1. Taxonomy (NCBI): domain Eukaryota; kingdom Metazoa; phylum Chordata; class Aves; order Caprimulgiformes; family Podargidae; genus Podargus; species Podargus strigoides. The sequence continues at coordinate 44,211,247 of CM051622.1, read as the reverse complement.
TAAATGTGTTTGAGGAAAAGAAAAATCTACTATAGCCTTCAGAGTCTAAAGGCCTTTCCAGAAGTGCATACTAACAAACATTATACACTATCTTTAAAATTTGATTATTTATTATGAATTCATATGAAATGAAAATGAAAAAATTCATGTTGGTCCTGTACCTGTGTTGCAAAGGTAAATTTTTGGTTCTATTTCAAGCATTGTTATTGGGAAAAAGAGAGTAAAGGACTGATCCTTGGCCCCAAGACCAGGTTACACAGACTGGATAAGGCTACCTCTCACCAGAGAAGGTATGCTGGAGGAAATCAGCTGAACCAGTCCTAAGAAGACCTAGGGGCTAAGCTGAAAAATTAAATATGTAGGCAATCAGGATTGTAGTGCTTAACTCCTCTGGCTTGCATTTAGCTGTGTAGACATGCCTAGAAGCTCTGTAGTAAGCTAGAAAATATGAAAATAATTTTATCCAAAACAAAGCAATTTTTTTTTTTTTCAAGGCACATACTGCATATTTGTAAGGACAATGTAAGATGAGATTGTAGGACTGTGTGTATTTAAGTTTCATGATAAATACAAAGAGTTGATAGGCTACTACTTCTGAGGCTGATCTATTCAGTTATTAAATTCTTTTTCAACCCCTCATGAAACTCTGACACAGCATCATAAAGTCTAAGGAATTCATACTTGTCATGCTCACAGGTACGAGTTTAAGAATAAACAAATAGTATATACATTTTAATTATTAATCCCTTTCCTTCTCACCTCCCTTGAGATTGATTTGTATCTGTTCCCATCTCCTTATATCTATATTTATTTTATTTCTTACACACATGTTTAAATTTAATCTGATTTTGTCCTCAGGCCTGTTGTTGATAATTAATCCCACGTATTTTATTCCCTACAGAATGTATTGCAAACTCTGTCTCTAAAAATGAGTCTGAATCTTCCCCTTGATCTCAGTAAAATTATAGTTCAGTTTCCCTTCTGATTTATTTTGTGTTGGGCATGGTTTTAGATTTTTCAGATGGAGTAAATATGCACTCCTGTCTTTAAGTCTAAAGCAGTTTTTCTGATTGATGTCAAGTGAGTATCTGACCTGTAGTTCAAACCTGTTGGCAAAGATGAAAACAGTAACCAAATTCCAGTTCTGTCTGGAGCTGTAATTATTTTTCTATTTTTTTAAATTTTTTTCAGTGCTAAATTTATTAGTCACATATCTGGAATGCCTCTTACTGGAGTAAACAGAGGTCTAAGTTTTTCACAAAAAGATCAAGGTGGAAGGAAGGAAGTGACCAACAAATTTAGATGTCCAGTCAAATATGCTACACCAGACAAAATTTTTCACTACCATTATGATTTCGTACACTGTTCTAAGCTTTGTGAATTCCAGGATCAGATGTCTTCTTGATAACGATATATACCTAGATCAACAGTAGATTATAAACTTCATTTACCCATTTAAACTGGCACATTGAATACACAGGAACTGTTCAAATGAGCAATACTTCTAGAACACCTAGGAATTGATGGTATTGTGACTTTATGTTTAAAACTAATTATCATTTTAGTCTTCTCCGGGTAATGCCATGTTCATTCATCATAAAAGAAAAGACTTTCTTTTTAAACCACTGTCCTTGGAGCTAAACATATTTCTACATGGCATATGAATGCCCAGGGAAGGATCAGTCTGGATAAACACAGAATTTATTTGTAATAAGTATACCACTGAACATGTCAACTTGGCAGAGACTTCAGAAATACATATGTAATGAGAAACATATATGTTTTTCTGATTCCAACAGTTGTATTAAATGAATGATAAAACCTCTTTCTGTGTACCTTTCTTTGCTTGTATAATTAGGTCTTCACAGCTAAACTACAAAGGCAGTGTGTATAAAAGCACATGGGTCTGTGGACAATATTCTAGGTTTACAATACAGAAAGTTAAACAGCTTCACTCAGTCTTATCATTAAAGGGAAAATTTTTCATTCATTCATTCATTCATTCATTCTTCATTCATTCATTCATTCATTCTTCCCCCACCCTGTGTCAGTTGGCTCTGCTTTTTGGTATGCTGTGCAAACGTGTATCACATCTATTGAGTCTGAGCCTCTATTTGATCCTGTAAATAGGATCTGATAGTTTCTTCAGGTTTCCCCTTTTTGCCTTTTCCTTCATCTCCTTATTCAGTAGAATCTGAAAAAACATCCATGAGAAACTCTCAGTAAAGTATTTGTAATGGGCAACTGCAGAAGGCACTGTAATGAGACAAATGTGACTTCAAGAAGAATCTCACCAGAGTTTAATGATACATGTGTATGTTTTAAGAAGTGACTGCTATATAACCTGAGCACATACAATGACATTCATATATGCTGCATTTAACAACATCACTTGTATGTACTATAAGTACATAGTAGTAAGAGCTCACTCCTATGGAGAAGTGCAAGAGCGTTAACACTCTCAACAAAACTTGGTGTACCATCTAGAAAGTTCAGTATTGTGCAGGTAGCAGATTGATAGCTTTGCTTGCTCAAAAAAATCCTATGAAGAAGAACAGTGATGTTGTTGATCATCACCAGGGAGGTGTTTTGCACATCGTAAAATGATCAATGTGAAGGGGCTCAGCTGATGCTGTATCACCCAGGGTTCCCAGCACTGGAAATGCCATAACATTACTCTTACCTTTTCCTAAACTTCTATTAAATCAGTTAACCAGCTTTGAGTATCCATACCTTTCCTACTGCACAGATCCCAAAAGATCCCAAAATAACTAGTACCTCCTTGGTACAAATCAGCGTTGAAGAAGAACAGCAAGTGAGCTCAATATTGCAGAAAGCGCTATTCAGAAACATGAGGGTCTTTTTTCTTAGAAATCTCATTTGATTATGAGTGCCCTGAAAGCTTCCACGTTATTGTCATTATTTGCTTCCTTTTATGACTTTTTTTTCCTTTAACTGTTCAAACTACTGTTGTACACTGGACACACCTGGGCTGATGATATTATTGGCCACGCTGTCACCAGAGAGAGACAACACTCCCACAGAGTTGTGGCCCCAGTACTGAATGTCAGAAGTTCTGGACTGTCTTTGTGTTCAGTCCATGGCTGTTATAATTCAGCACAATACTGTTGGAGTAAAAGATGTTACACTGATGTGTAGGCTCTCTTTTTCGTTTTTTTTTTTTTTAAATGGAAAAGGACTGAAATTGCATGAGCTTAAAACATAGCTAAACTCATAAGAGTTCATAGAGGTTGAGATAAATGAAGAAACAGGAGTTCAAATTCAGGAGTGACTAGTGACTAAACAGCCATTAGCCTTTTTATGTAGAAAATTTATGCAGCTTCTTAATATATTTCATTGTCCACCGTTTTGAAGTGTCCGTGTCATAGAATTCTTTTGAAAGTATCTCAGCTATTAAAATTCCACATTTGATCTTATAATCACCTTGAATATCATGGATGCTCAAGTTTATACCACCTCAGCCACAAACACCACGACTCGTCTTGAAGGCAAAACATGAATGTGAACATAGAGCTCCTCTGCCCCAGTTGGAGAGAAACAGCAGAGCTTTGCATTAAAGACATATTAATAGAAGGATCTGGAAGGTAAACCAGGGGTTAACTTCCTTCCCAGCACTAAGGTGCAACACACAGAATAAGAACAAAGCTAGATAATGCATTGGTATAGATAATATGTTAAGATTACTAGCCTTGCATATCCTGATTTTGAAGGAATTGGAGAGGGAAAGAATATGATTCTGAAACAAGTTTCTGCCAGCTATCTTCTCTTTGCTGTCTATGATTGCTGTACGGTGGGGAAGGTGGTGTGTGTCAGAGGAATAATGGTGAATGCAGCCGATGGCTTGGGCAGGCTGCAGTCCTCACTCAGGGGAGTGCTAGCACGGTGATTAGGACTCAGGGCAGAGCTGGTCCTGAAAACAAACCCTAGGGACAGCCAAGTTTTGAGGAGAAGTTTTAATACCATTGTTGCTGTTATTGTTTGCAAGTTTCCAATGAAGGCAAACTCCAGGAAAACAGAAACCGGAGAACTGCTCTTGACGTGGAGAGGTTATAGACTCAAACACTGTGTTACCACATGCACAGGGACATACTATCAATATGTGGTTGTCTCAAGAGACACATTTCTGAATTTTAGTTGCCATGTATATGTCAGAGCTGGAGAGCGAGTAAAAGCCAGGTTTAGATAACTCAGCAACAGGGGTTTAGGTCATGTCTTTGCCTGTGTTGCTTAAAGTAATTTCAGTGAACAAAACCTTAGGTTATACTTATGCCTTACCTACCCAAATGCTGCTGAATTGAATTTGGTGAGTATGAGCTGTGGATGAGCCTTCACAGAGGTTCTCAGAAGGCTGACCCATTTGCCAGAAGTGTTCTGAAAGTTCTCTGCAATTCTTTTTTGTTTTCCTTCTTGTGAAGTGTTCAGAATTAACATTTCATTTGAGATATGCTGTGAGTTTAAACATTATACTAAAAATCATTTGTTGCAAACCAATATCTAAAGCTAAATTTTTCTGATTTCTGGCACTCTGTCTTCATGGCAATAGTGTGAATTTTAAAATCTCACCATCAGCTGTTATTTACTTTCAAAAAAAGAAAAAGACAGCACAAACCGCATGTGAACAATTTATGAATGCAGTGTATCGAAAGGTATCCCCTTAGTATAGTGTTTCACTATTTGCAAATTGTGTGCAATAAATATTTTGGTTGTGTTCTATTTGAGAGAATAAGATAATATATATCTCTAATGTTTCATTGCATTTACTCTCAAAATTCAGAGAGACACAGAGTGCTCCTGTGTCTTGATATGTTGGTTTTTGTAAGGTAATGAAAAATACCAATCAGATGGTTCTAACTGCAAGAGCATGATCTGTTGTAAGATTTATTAACTACAAATTGAGCTGTTTCTTGTTTCTGTCCACAGCTCTGTATACCAGACACTGACAAAATATGCAGAAAGTCCAGAAAACAGGGCAAGCTAATCACCTTCTTTAGTTCTAAGAATATTTTGCTCTGGAATGTAGGTGATTGTGATTCAGCATAAAAGGCAGCTGTAAGACATTCAATACTCTCTTTCATTGGAAAGGAAAAGAAATGATCATCCAGCCTTCTAAATTACACACCTTCTTTCGAACTTTGGTAAGATTCATTTCTGCTTTCTCTTTCAGTCTTTTTTAAAAAAGAAAAAAAAAAATTAATGATACTATTCTCATTATACAGCTATCAGTTACATAAAATATCTTTATTTAGAGGCCTAATAAAATTGGTCATATAAAGAGGAAATGAGATTTTTAATGTAAAACGAAGCTGACAGTGCTCTTCTATTACTATGGTCTTATTAGGGAAAAATTCTCTGACATCTGTTTATCCCCTGCAGCCAGCCTTGTATTCAGAATACAGTAATTGATTCACAGCATCCACTAGGGATCTAACTGGCTCACTTTTCCTCACCGCACTACACAGGTATCTCTGCAGCTAATTCTGAATGTACATCTACATCGTTATCTCCTGGTGAACTGTGACCCGAAACACTTTGGAGGCCCAGATGAAAGTGCTTCCTCACCCCTCCAGTGCTGGGGGTGCAGGCGTTTCTGCAGCACGGCAATTCACCCAGGACACCCAATCACAACCAGCCCCTTTGAAGCCCCGCTCAGCTGGGAGACCATGAATGATTCATGGCTTCTCTACACACACTAAAGGGGGAAGAGCAAAGCTAGTGTGTATTATTCAGGACTGCATCCTCAATAAGCCTCTGTGTTCAGCAAATTGCTACAACATTTTCTGCTTAGTCCTCACCTGTACACAACATCTCTTTTTGTGCACAACCTTCTCATTTTAACAAAGATAGGCTGATTATCTAGGAAGTCATGTTAATTAACATCAATACAAATAAAGAAGTCCAGTGTCAGTGCATAATGCCAGCATTCAAAGGATTATAAGGAAATTAAGGCACACCAGACGATCATAATTTTACAATGGTTGCAATTATAATTTTACAATGATTGAACTATGAATTTATCCACTTCCATTTCCACTACAGTAACTGTCATCACACAGGCTAATTTGGAACCCAGTTTAGTTTTGGGTTTCGGACTCTATACATATCTTGTCTGTTTGATGAAAGACTATTAATTCCACTTCAATGCTGTAGCAATCAAATGTCACAGCAGCTGATAGTTACAGCTAATACCTGCAAAAGAACCCCTGAATTTACATGCATCCAGGTAGTGGAGCCAGACACCAGTCCTGGAAACATGTCTTCTGGAAACATCTTACAGGAAAGATATCACTGCAATTGTATTATAGTCCCACTCACAGAAAGATTTACAGTACAAAAGATAATAATGGCTCCAATAACAAACACTCTCTTTTCTTTCAAAGACCTCAATATACAACTCTGCTGGTGGGATCACAAGACTGAAAACTTCTACCAGCCTTTCCACACCATTCACATAGAATATCTGGACCCTTCCGAGGTCAGAAGTTGAAAGCCTTCCTACTTAAAGGTAAAATTCAGAAAGTGCAAAGGCAAGTCAGTTCTCATTGTCTTCTTTTCTTCATTACTGGCATACAGAGGAGTTAGCACAACTAAAAGTCACTCATGAGAGAATGACACAAAGTGCTAAGAAAGTAGAGAATTAAAGAAACTCTTTTTATAACTGCACTTGTAACTTTCCAAGTTCTCAAGATGGTTGTCTTCAGTGATCACATACAACCATTCATCATCAGTTTCTCTTATTTTCAAGGACAATAATTATTAGATTAATTAACTAGGTGAATTCAAATCTACAAAAAAAACCCAAGTCAGCCTCCATGAGTAATACTTATCACTGAAACAATGGATTCTCTTGACTTCAGAAGGCATTATTGTAAGGATTATGATGTACCTATTATTCATAATATCATGGCAAACACTTTGGTGTTTTCTCATATTTGGTCCCTTGCCATAGGTAACAATTTTTTTGGACAAAGACAAGATCGCATTGCTGTGGGTAACATTCAACCTGTTAAATTTCAGGGCCTAACTCTTGCAGTAAGGTGAGAACATTGAAGTAACAAACATGGCTTCACCAAGGGCAAACCATGCCTGGCAAATTTGGTGGCCTTTTATGGTGGAGTTACAACTTCGGTGGATAAGGGAAGAGCAACTGACGTCACCTACCTGGACTTGTGCAAAGCGTTCAACACTGTCCCGCACGACATCCTGGTCACTAAACTGGAAAAGCCTGGATTTGATGGATTGACCACCCAGTGGATAGGGAATTGGCTGGATGGTTGCACTTAGAGAGTGGCGTTCAATGGCTCAATGTCCGCATGGAGACTGGTGATGAGTAGCATTCCTCAGGGATCAGTACTAGGACCAGTGTTGTTTAATATCTTTGTCGGTGACATGGAGAGTGGGATGGAGTGCATCCTCAGCAAGTTTGCGGATGACACCAAACTGTGTGGCATGGTTGACACACTGGAAGGAAGGAATGCCATCCAGAGGGACCTTGACAGGCTGGAGAGGTGGGCCCATGCCAGCCTCATGAAGTTCAACAAGGCCAAGTGCAAGGTCCTGCACCTGGATGAAGGCAATCCCAAGCACAATTACAGGCTGGGTGGAGAATGGATAGAGAGCAGCTCTGAGGAGAATGACTTGGGGGTGTCTGTTGATGAAAAACTCAACACGAGCTGGCAATGTGCACTTGCAGCCCAGAAGGCCAACCATATCCTGGGCTGCATCAAAAGAAGCATAGTCAGCAGGTCAAAGGAAGTGATTCTGCCCCTCTATTCTGCTCTCATGAGACCCTACCTGGAGTACTGCATCCAGTTCTGGGGCCCCCAACATAAGAAGGACATCGAGCTGTTCGAGCAGGTCCAGAGGAGGGCTATGAAGATGATCAGAGGGTTGGAGCACCTCTCCTATCAAGACAGGCTGAGAGAGTTGGGGTTTTTCAGCCTGGAGAAGGCTCCAGGGAGACTTTATAGCACCTTCTAGTACCTGAAGAGGACCTACAAGAAGGCTGGAGAGGGACTTTTTACAAGGGCTCATAGCAATAGGACAAGAGGCAATGGCTTTAAACTGGAAGAGTGTAGATTTAGACTAGATTTTAGGAAGAAATTCTTTACTGTGAGGGTGGTGAGACATCAGCACAGGGTGCCCAGGGAAGCTGTGACTGCCTCCTCCCTGGGAGTTCAAGGCCAGGTTGGATGGGGCTTTGAGCAACCTGGTCTAGTGGGAGGTGTCTCTGTCCGTGGCAGTTCCAACCCCCACAGCTGAGAAGGGAGGATACTTGGAATTCTTTGACTGACGTTGTGGAAATACTTCATTAATATTTGTACAAGTATCAATGCTAATAAACCTTCCTTACAACAAGATCAGAGGAAAATACTGCCATATACAGCAACAAAAAAAGAATATGATGTTGCTACCCCTGCCTCTCAGCACTTCTGTTCTTGTGTATAGAAATGTGATTTCAATACAATGTGATTTCTATACACAAGATCAGAAGTGTCCCAGGACTAGGACTTTCTGCATACTCAGTAGAGTAACTTTGCCTTCTTTTCCTACAAAAAGTGTGTGCTTTGCTACAGTTAAGACCTGATTTAAGGAGGTGCTTGAAACAGGATCCACCCCATGACACACACTGATAGGACTGGACTTCCTACAGAAAAAGGTAGTCACGGTTACTTTTCTTTTAAAACACAAGAGAAGGAAGAGAAGCCATTTGTAGCTCTTCAGAGATAGGAAGTTTCAAGGAAACACTGAGATCCATGAGATCCAATCTGACTAGGTTACAGAAACTGGTTCCTTGCTTGTGCTCCTCTTGGCCTTGTCAACCTTGTACCTTATTTTGCTGTGGCCCATTTCTGTAGGAGCCAAGAGCTCTTTGAATACAGATGTGGATAGAAAGCAAACTTAACTCGTGTCTTTTACAGCTTGAATAATTAGCCAAAAAAATGAAGCACTTTGAAATGAGGGAATCTCCTTAACCTTTTCCTAGAGGAGCAGGAACTGCATTTGAGAGATTTTGCAGAGACAAGAAAGCATTTTCTTTACTGTCCTGATGCAGTTTATGAACGCAGGAAATGGTCAGGCTGCCAGAGAGACCCTATTCCTTAGCACTTTTTATTGGATAATGGCCTCCAATTCAACATGTGCAATTTCAGCATTACTTTTCTGAGGAGTTTAACTCTGCCTATCTAGAGGACAGAGAGGTTCAGCTTTCAGTTACGAGGTGTGTGTATTGCACACACAGGCCAGATATTCACAATTTGCAATTCTACAGGTCAATGAAAAATTTTTCAATAATTTTGTACAAATACTAGCCTCCTTGCTAGCATTTAAGTAGCACCAACTAACATCATTAAGTTCATCTATTCAAAAACAATTGAACTGAGATTAGAATCACACTTGAGTGATATAAACAGTAAAATAAGAGTTTTCTACACTAATCCTTTGGAGTTCAAAAACAATGAGTAAAACATTAAGAGCAGCTAAAGGACAATGACTAAACAGAGGAATTTGCTAAACTGGAGCAAGGAATAGTCAAGGCAGACTATAATTCAGTAGGGCTTTATGAACATAAATACATACACCCAAACATATATATGGAGAGATTAGATGTGAAATGCGCTCTTTATATCCAAAGCTAAAAGTGCCAGTGAAAAGTTAGCGCCAAGCATCTAGGATTCATTGGCTGGATGTCCAAGTGCTGGGAAATACAACTTTGCTCCTGGCTTTCTGTTTGTTCCCTGTGAATGCCTTCCTGGCTGCATAGCCCTTCTGATACAACAGAGGAAAGCAAATCTCTGGCCCCTGCTGGGCTCATCTACATTTGGTGATTAGGGCACCCTAATCCTAAAAAGTGCATGGAAAAATATTCCTTCAAACTCCTTTATATTAAGGGCAGTCTAGGAGAGATCTGTACTTAGATCAGCTTTCCAATCCTAACATTGTTATATAAAAGTGTTCAAACTTGGCTCTTCTGTTATACATGCACAGCATTAAATTCAAGACAAGTTCTCGCAGTCCACTAATGGTCTTAAAGCCCACTGCGAGGTATTGTTCCTAGGCACTATTTAGAGAAAATGGGCCTACTTTAGATATTCCAATTGTGTCTAAGGGCTAGACAACTGAAGATTAGGCAATGCAGCACTCAGCTCTGAAGTGTCACATACCATTTTTAGATATGATTTTAAGACTTAAGGACTTGTATCTCTGCTGAACACAGCAAGCCTGCAACCCAAGCAGTAGCTTGGGACTAAGACTGAGATGGGATTTAAACATACTAAAATTGACCAAATATTAGCCACTGAAATAGATATTCTAATGTAAATTATAACTCATTAGTTAATCATTTTACTGTAAAAACTGTTTCTAAGCTTTTTCAGTTTAATGCACAGTTAATTTCAGTGTATCCAGTTAGCTAAACGTTCATTTTAAGAGTATCTTCAATTTAGATTTCTACCATCTCTAGACCCTAAATTAGTAATGAACTTTAGTCTAATTTTTCTTTATGATGAGTCTATAACTTTAATGGCACAAACTGTTAAACCTGAAGTTTTAAGAACTGATTTAGACACAGCTTTATAGATCAATTTGATAATAACCCTGAGAAAAGTTTTTACTTAAAATCACAATTAAACTGATTTCTGAACAATATAGTTACTTCGTTAATCAAGCATTTCAGAAGTTCTTACAGATTAGAATTCTGACTGAGAAGAAACTGACTTTATTGATTTGTAAAGCTATGTCTTTTCTAAGAAAAGCTATATTTTCATTGTTCTTTGTGACTAGCTGGATGTCCTTTCTAATTGCCTTTTTCCTTGTATAAAATTGCAAAATTATTCTACAGAGTCCAACTTTTTTTTTCCATGTTCTTCGGTAAGATGCAGGATACACAAAAGAGTGTTGGTCTACAGTATGTCCCCAGACATTAAAACAGCAGAAGTAGTAATAAGAGTAATACAGGACACCATAAAGATTCTTGAAAATATTCAATTATTTGTCAGATCATACCACTCAGAAAATTGGTTTCACAAGCAAATTAAGGATGTGGACATAATCCACCTGTAATTTACATCAGTCATCCTCAGGTCTAGATTTCTTCACCTCTGGCTTTCTGCTGAGAGAGTAAAAGAAATATCAGGTCCCTCTAGCGTAGCACAGACAGATGAGAGAGAAAAGCTGAAAATAAACTTTCCCCTTTTGGTATTTTAATTTTTATTGTTTTACATTTGAGTGTTTAAGAAAGAAAGTGTCAATATTACCTTATATCTAAGACCTGAAACTTAGCAATTATCATTATGCATATATTCACAGTTATTTAAATGAGTAGTACAGTACTTATTTAAAATGTTAATATGTATGCTGAGATTATTCTTCTGTGAATTTGGTGTGTACAGAATACACAGCTATAGTGACCTAGTGACCCTAGTCTCCCTTTTATACCATTGCAAAAACCAGGCATTGCCAGTGTACAATTCATCTGAATTATTTTAGATGTCTCCTTGTGGTGAAAAGTTCCTACCCGAAGTCACAGTGTCAGGAAGTTGATGATTTAGCTCAGATATGATGCCTCTGTACAGTTCCAAATCTGTGATATTGTACATACATTTTTGGTTGTCATACTGAGATGGAAAATGTTTTGAGAATGATTCTAAAAGAGTTCAAATAAAGACAGGAAGAATTTAACGTAAAAGCAGCAAGTAGGAAAGAAAGCACATACACAAGAGAAAGATTCTAAACACACGGGAAGTTGGAGAGAAGGTGGAAATTTAATGCATTGAAGTGAGGAGTTTCAACTCTATTAGGAATAAGTGACTTGAGGTAGATAATCGGATCTAAGGAGTTTAGAGCCAAGATGAAACCAGAAAGCTTCAATTTGATGGGAAAGCTAAAGATGATCTAGTAAAAAAACTAGAAGAGCAGAAGCTCACCAGAGCATAAGCAAACAAGGATTATAGATTGCTGCATATGAGTGTCACAAATGTAGAAACTCCATGGTGCAGGCACTTGGAAGCATAGGAGGAAACAGTGCAAACCAGGGGGTCTTATGGTATATCATATGTGTGCATCCCTTCAGCAGGTACTGTGGCTTGAGATTCAAATCTTCCCCTAACTACAATCAGTTTTAGGACATGAAAGGGAGAGATCTTCACTCTCTGCTTGAGAAAAAGATGTTCAAATATTTTTTGCTGCCTTTCTTTTTCAACCTTGTTGTTCACTTCTTTCTTCAAAAATTTTCAGGCCATTTGGCATGTGTGGCAGTCTCCTGCTTCTAAGTAATTGCACAGCTTAACCAAACCACTGATTGCTGAAATATTCTTGTCCAAGCAAGCACAGTAGGGGACTCTGAATAAATACATCAGGCTTTGTGACACTAACTTGTCCTTTCAGGATGAAAACTGGGGAAAGGACTAATGAAAAGAAACTTAGAATGATACAGGGAAGGATAAGCCTTGTCTGACACTAAAAGAGAAGTTACTTGTGTGTAAAGAGGACAGAGAGAAGTGAGAGATACTTTAAAAGAATCAGCTTATTATACGGTTTTCTTGTTTCCCAAAATTTCTGAAAATAGCTGCATAATTTTTAAAGTACTTAGCACATCAATCACCCAACTCTTGCAAAAAGACTCATGAGCACTGACAATTACACAGGCCATCATGATAATTCTGTGGGTCTTTTACTCATACATTTATGCCTTCTCATGCTACCCAATGTGTGTGAATAATGAACGTAAACTTCAACTTTACACAATTCTGGTGTGGCTTCCTAAAACCATCTGGGTAATACTGTCTCAACATTGCAAACAGAACTATTTTGAATTCACCATCCCTGTTGCATCTTTGAGGACAACTACTTATAGCCAGTTACACCAAATCTCATTAGATGTGTAATTTTCCAAGGAATACTACTTTTCTTTTAATTGGATTAGTATTTAAGTGATGGAATATTATGCAAGCTATATGGTTACCATCATGAAGACATTTACATAAATGAAAAATAATTTACAAATATATAAGCAAAAGGAATATTCACAGGATGCTAAATGCTGGTAGTGTAAAGAATGAAAAGAGTAAAACTTGTTAGTTTCATGGCACATTTTATTTCATAAAATATTATTAATGTTTATAATTTCCTAACAAGCACACCTATCATCTAAACAATTAAATTGATAAACTTGTGAAAGTGCATATTTGTCTTATTCTGACAGAACAAAACTGTGTTAAAATGAGAGCAATAAAATTTAAATGATTGAAAACTGGGATAGCAAAGGCATAAAACACTTCAGTAAATATCTAATGGACAAAATGTTAATGTGGAATGAATATCAGTGCTCACAATTAAATAAAATGCAAAGTCAGCAATCTGGTCAAGATGTCAAAGTAAGTTTAGTTTGGGTATGTATGTAAGTTACAATCATTCAGGGAAGTTAAAAAAAAAAAAAAAAAGATCTAGAGCCTGCTCTTTAAGACCGGAAAGGTATATCAGCAACAGAACTAACACAAAAATTGCAATTCATTATTTTCTTGAGTATTCTTTCCATAAAAGCAATACCAAAACTGCAAGCTGCAGCAAAGACAAGGACAAGGACAAGGACAAGGACAAGGACAAGGACAAGGACAAGGTACCGAACAATGCGTTGGACACATAATGTACTGGACAATGCACACGCATATATTAGAATTTAGATGTTGCCATGCTGTACAACTATAGAACGGCCACACTAGTAAAAAAGTAAAGTGTTGGCAAAACTCAGACCCTCCTTGTCTTTAAACAAGCCTTACCTTTTCACTTACTTTTTTTCTAAACCTTTTCTGGGTGCACTTTCACATTTCAGTGGAATAAGGAATGATTTCACACAGCACTGGGTAAAAGATCATCTTTGGGAAAGTACGTGAAGAAAACTTCAGAACATTTTGAAGTGTGTGAATTAGTGCTCCTAACTCTGAACCAAGGTGCTAAAGCCAAAGGAGAAAAAACATAATATTGATTTTTTTCTTCAGAGAAAAAAGAGTAGCTGCATTGCTACTGATCCCTGTCTGCTGAGCTCTCCCTTTCTGGGGCTACGCCCGTGCCTGCAAAATCTAGACTACGAGCTGTATCAAGTCAAGCTATTAGGAACAGTTAGTTCACACAACATTCAGGGACCTATTTTGTGTATGCTTGGTAGCAGTCCATCCTCTCACAGAGGACTTTCCTTGTTATTAATTAATCTCGGTACTTAGCCTTAAAAGAGCATCACAGTGAAGATCATTTTACTGGATATGTCTCTTAGTCCATGCGTACTAATTTTTGTCTAGCTGTGCCTATGAACTGCAATAAAAAGATCCCTACCCAGCTGCGAGTTGGCCCCAGAGCTAAGCACAAGAAAACTATTAGTGCATTGTTACCTCATGGAGAGAGAGGAGGTTTGGCTATAGGCTTGCACTGACATGAGTGTCCTGCCTTTGTAGCTCAACTTAGCCCTTCACACGGGTGCTTTGCTCCACATGTACCAGCCCACCGAGAATTAGCTGGAGTTTTGATGGAGGCACATCACTGGAAAACACTCTTAGGAGCATGAACTGATTATTTAGGTTCATCTTATGAATTAGCGATAGTTACAGTGAGAGGAGTCAGATGACATTTATGGCTGCAGTGGAGGTCAGTGAGGCCAGAGCCTGGAGGAGGGGCTTCCTCCTGGAGCAGAAATTGAAAAAATGTAACATTTATAAATATTAAATCTAAGTGTAATATATGTGTCCCCTATCAATTAAAACCAAATAGACAGTGAGGCATAATATTGTATTTGCGATATCGGTCACTGTAGAAATGTTTTGATAACGGAAATTCAAAATCATGGGCTCACTTCATGACCAATGAAGCAAGAGTAAATTGTTCAAAAGGTAGTAACTTTGTCCTGAATGCTGAGAGCTTCAGAAATTGCATCATTAAAATCTCTTAAATACGTAAAAATCATAAAGACCTTATTAAAGGCTATTTAAATTTTTCCTTCACCTGAATGTATCTCTTTAAGAGACCGACACTTAATTTTATTAATTTGGAGATGAAAGAAAACAGGTAGATGCATAACACTGACATCTTTATAAAATATTTAACAAAGGTATCTGTGGAGGTTTTCTTTATTTTTTTTTCACACTGTAAGCTTCCATCTACTACTTGACATAAAAAAACAAGCAGGATCTGAGCCAAATGGGAAGCGCATATCGAATCTCCAGAAATCACATCACTGGAGAGCAAAATCGTTTTCTGACTTACAGACTTGTGAGATAAGAAAAGAATATTGTTAACTTCTCACCAGATAAACGGGGCAATTTTTAAGCATTCTTGTGTCCTGTTTTCTCACTAGACTTAAATCTTATCAAGAAATCAAACTGGGTTCAGCTGAAAATTCTTTAGTGTTAAGAATGGGATTGATTTCACTCACAGAAAGCAATTTCAGAGCAAGTAGGAAGTAGTCTTGAGTAGTGTTGATGGAGAAAAGATGAGTGGGCTGAGTTGAACTTCCTCTTCTAACATTCATGAATGCTTTAAAAACTGGCTACATACACACCTGGAATGAGTAAAGGCCTGTGAATCTGAATAATTAAGGAGTAAAGAAAGATGGCAAGAGGGGTCAAACAGTTATTTAAATGTTTGTGATTCAGGGCCACATAACAACAAAATAAAGGATATCCATTCAAGTTACCATGTCTCTACTTTTTATCTGCATTAGCTGTAAAGATTGCCAAAATTTCACACACTGTAGAAACAAGTAAGTTTTTTAATCTCTTGACTTGATGCATCATTGATGTGGTACTTAAATCTAACACGTCCCACTATCAAAAGTCATTCTCCAATTAAACAAACATCCTTATGATCTGAAAAGCCAAAGGCAATCCTGCAGTAGTGGTTCTTCAGTAAAAAAGCCATAATGGTTCCTAATCAATGGACCAGCGCCTAGGCAAAGGCAAAACTGGAGTATTCATTTTAACAGAAAGGAAGATCTTTTTTCCCTAGCATCAGCAATGAATAGTCCCAGTGCTAGCCACTTTCCTAACAGTCATGCTTCTACCACATATAGATTAAATTATGTACCTTGATAGATGACATTTCAATAGAAGCAATAAGTGCCAGCATCTTAGAGCAGAAGCTGCTGTTTCTCCTCTTCACATAATATCCAATATTATCGTGTGTTACATTACCATAAACATCTGCCTTTGGAGTCTGTTGCATGTGTTATTTAATTATTTTGTCATTTACTAGAATTATACTGTGCACAGGAGGTTTTCATCCCAACTACCTTGTATTAATTTCGAGTCACTGGTCTGAGGTATCATTGCAGGGAGGATTTCAGATAATAGACCATACTAAAGCAAGCAGTTCTAATAGGTTATTAAATTTGCCAA
Organism: Podargus strigoides; assembly: GCA_028020825.1. Lineage (NCBI taxonomy): Eukaryota > Metazoa > Chordata > Aves > Caprimulgiformes > Podargidae > Podargus > Podargus strigoides. The sequence continues at coordinate 44,194,850 of CM051622.1, read as the reverse complement.
AGGGAATATGGGTTCATTATGAATGTGTTGGCTTTCTGAACATACTTGTAAGAAACTTCAAAAATTTACGGGTGCTGATGCAAGAATATTTCTGAATATGCATGCCGTAATAAGACTAAATATACCTATTACTTTAGCACTGTATCTCATGCAAAACTGTTACACAACTCTTTGATCAAATGCTAACAAATGAAATCCCTCACTGCTTCAGATAAAATGTGCACCTTGTTTATCCTTTATTTGATTTGTGCAAGAAAACAGAGAAGGCCTGGCTGCCTTTTACAAAACTATCAAGAAGAAATTACAGTAAAATGCATATTAACATCATCAAGGCACAGTGTTCCTTCCCACTCCCCTTGCAGAATTAATGTGGCTCCACATGGGCTTAGTTCCCATCAAACTTATCACTACCCCAAGATGAAAAAGAACCTTACTCCCGAACAGTTTGTACTATTGATAACTACCAAGAAGCCCACACCACAAAATAATGAGACTGTGTCAGTGTGTGTCTGAGTCTCGTTAAAACTAAGGAGTCATTTTTATGTGTAGTGAACAATTAACATTATGCAAAGTTCCTACTGTACATACTTGCCTTGGGGCATTGTTTGTTATGAAAGACAAAATAAAAATTGGGGTCTTGATCTGCCAAAGTGCTGAGAAACTCAACTATTGTTGAATTCAATGCATGCTCAGTACCTTCCATTCTTGTTTAATTCAATGTCAGTTTAAGGTACTCAACCTATCCATGAGGTTCTCGGAGACCTGAGGTTTGGGCTCTGTTGTTCTCCTACACTGCGATGCCACTTCTTATACATTTCACATAGACAAAGCTCTCTTTTAAAAAAGCAAAGTCTGCCAGTGCCAGACACGTTGGATCAGGCATTTTTATTTTATTATTTTTTCTTCCGCTGTTGTCATGAGTTTTGAAATACAAAGAGCATTAGACTGTTTTAATTTGTTCACAGTCTTTATGCCAAGCTGTAGGAACTTGCTGCCTTACAGTGATTCCTACCACATTTTGTAGCACCTCATAACAAGATTACTGAAACATATGAATCTTTTTTTTAAACATTGTTAATAAAATATTAAATTGTGTATTAAAATTTTCAGAATGACATTCTCATGTCTTGAATTTATTTATAGGGGAAATAAAACTTTCTGAACATGCAGTGATTTAACCCTGCCATATATAAATACAGAATATGTTGAATGGAAGACAAACACATTTATGTTTACACAGTTCATATTTCCATTATCTATATGTCTTTACATAATTTAGAAACATGAATCACAGTAATTTTCCAGGCAATAAAAATAACAGTTCTGAACCTCTTTTATGTTTATTGTATCTTCTTGCAATGTTACCTTGATTTTTCATACTGAAATACCTTCTGACGTGGTTTTTTATACAATTTTTTTTTTCATGTTTTACTCTACTTCTTTTCTCTTTACTTTTATCTAAAATCTCACTCTTGGCTTTGCTCAAGTTAACACACCATCATCAAATCTGACCCATTACAAAGAATTTCTTATTTTTCTCATTACTAAAATGTCGAATAACTACTTATCAACACAATGCATCTACATGTGTCCACTACATAATAGCCATTAGAAAAATGTTTTTAACCCTGCTGCTAGGGAAATGAATCATCAAATGTGGGGGAAAAAAATGCAGGGAGAATAGTTTTTAAAAAAACAGAGGGTTAAACAGGAACATGACGTGCAAGTGTTTGAATTATAATTCTAGTCTCTTAGTAGCATCTTTACAATCAAATAGATAGATTGCCATATCAGTCACTCACTTTCAAATTGGTTCTGATTTACTGACTGACAGGATCCCATCTTAATTTTATTGGTTTTGTTTTACACCATTATGAAGTGTCTCTTCCTTCAGTATTTTTTAATATGAGAAAATTGGGCTTTGAGTTACCGTGACTTTGTATGAATCCCTCTTCTTACACAAGCTTTTGCCCTTATTTGTCAGACAAATATAAGTGAAAAATACATATCTACTGTCTGGTTTTCCTCTGTGCACTCGTTATTCTACAGTTTATATTTAAGTATCTTTCTAAAGGACTAATTCCAAGACTATTTTTTAATACACTTATATTGCAGGTAGCTGGATTGAAATACAATTACTAGCAAAGAAAATGAAGACACATACAAATGACATTTTGATCTGAATAAGGAAAGCAGAACCAAGCTAGCTGATTTGCTTTCAGGTTACATTTGTAGGTGTTATCAAAGAACTTCCAAAATAACTCTGGTTCTTCTAATCTGCTTCTTTGTTTTCATTTTATATTGTACCTCATTTTTTTCCTCTTTCTTAGGAAAGAGTGTTTTGATATTGACATATCTGAGGTATTTTTTTCTTTCTTTCTCTCTTTACATGTGAGAAAACATGTTGTATGTCCATTTCTCGTGGTTTATTTTTCCTTAGAGAATTCCCAAGACTATGCACTGACAGATCTTGGTATCCAAGGGGGAGTCTACTCACAGGATTAAAGGCGAGAACCTCAATTAGACTATCTCTGATTTCTTCAGATGTTTTTTCTAATCTTTTAATATGGGATTAAAGTCAGCTAGAACCTAGCTTGCTTTTTTCTTAGCTGAGATCTTCTTTGTTGCAGTGCAAGCTAGATATGTTTTTTGTTTCTCTATTACAAATAAACTAAAAAAAAACAAAAAAAAAAACCCCAACATATCTTTTTTCCTTAATTTTGAACCATTCTAGTCCAGATGAGGATAATGAACTTTTGTCAGCTCTTATGTGATACTGCGTACAAAATAGCTTGATAAGCAATGTGAAACATATACAGCCTTCTCAATGATCTGCAGGAAAACTCCCTCAGAGACTGATTAGCCCATGCTTGTCACAAGTAGGGGAGATAATTATGGGGGCTTAACAGTCTATATAGTGGATCTTTTGAGAGGAGAAGGGTAGTTCTAAGACTGTCTCGTGGATCAACCATAATTTTTAATATTACTGATAACATGTGTGTTTTTTTTAGTATATCCCTGGAGCCTGGGTAGTGACTCTTCCCATAGAGTGACATCACATTACTTTTTGAGGAGATAAAAATTGTTCAAATTAGATTATCCCTAATTAGTATAATCTTATGAACCATTCTGAAAAGTTTATTGCACCCATGCTGGCAGTCTCTGATTCCATATTGAGAGCTTCTTATTACAATGTGTGTGCTAATCCTTAACCATGGAAATGAATACACAGTACATAAAAGTAATGTCGTTGTATTTCTTCATTTAATAAACTCCACATTGTACTCTCATTTCAAAGCTAATAGCTATTTTTATGGATCTCTGCATATCAGGTAACAAAATATTTCAACATTTTTTTAAGTACAGAATATGTCATTCCAGAAGTAATTTACATTCATTAGAGTAATGTGTTCGTTAAGCAGTGCTGGTAATATTGGAAGAAAGGAGCTCTAACAAATGCTAGGGAAAACAAATTGTTCCTTACCCTTATTTATGAACACACATCCTGTGAGCCTTAGTCCTGTATATATTAATACATATATATATAATATATATAGTCCTATATATATTAATATATATATCTAGTGACTAAGCAGACCAGTGTGTAAAATAGCCACATTCCTGCTGTCTTGTCTGCTGTCATTGACTACAGTGGTGTTTATGCATGCCCAATCCTCCAAAAATAAACCATACAATTTTCCCTTCAGACAGGTGTGAGTATTCTGCAGAAGCAGCTTTTTTTGTTAAAAGAGGATAGATGTTTGAGAGTTTTGAACTACCCCCTCACAAAACCTTTTTGCCATTTGACACTGGCTGTTCAACCCAGTAATTCTGCGTGCCTTCCAGGACAGCTTTCATCAAGGTGATATCCCAAACCAGTTTACAAAATTTTTAACTTCATCTTGGGTTTTCCTCATCTTTGCCCACCATGTTTTTGCATACAACTTGGTAGGCTTGCCAGCAAACTTGCTTGGGCTGTGTTGCTGCCACTGCTGAACTGTAACTTGATCAGAGTAAATCAGCTGCTTGCACCTTTGCAATGTGCAAAATCAGGACTCGTAGGATGTGTATCTTTCAGTGGAGGCACTAGGAGCAGCTTTTCCTGCACTCCACAGTAGGCATGAGCATTGCTCTGCACCCCTCCAATTAAGGGAAGAGCTCAACTGCATGCAGCTTTGCCATAAAAATTACATAGCAAATTAAATTAATAGGAGTAATTTTTTCCCTCCACTTCACTTTCTGAAGGGTATTCAAGGCCTGTGGTTATTGACAACAAAGCTGAAGTCTCATAAGGTACATGGGCTTCGACAAACAGCTCCTCAGCAAGATTATGGGGAGATTGCAAGTGGCAGTAAGTTGAAGTGACTGTTAAATTTAGTGAAGATTTCACTGATTTACACTATCCAAAGGTTTGTCCCGCTATCTTGCGTGTGCTTTTCTGTTTCTAGTTAAGATGACACCACTCCTAAATTTGCAAATTTCATTCAACCTCTTCTTTGCAGACAGGTCTGAAATGACACTTTGTCATTGTCCCACAGCAGAGGACTTAAAGGTTATAGCATCATTTATTTGCATGGTGAAATTGCTCTTGCTGTGTTTGTCCCTGAAATTTCTTTACCACAGAATAGCAACAGGAGCTTAAAGTGTGTTTTAAAAGAGCAGAAAAAATCTCACTTAAGATTATTTCTAATCTTGTAATAGAGTAAGGCTAGGGTAATGCACTCAGTAGTGACCCATGGATCAGGCAGATATACTGAGACACATTTCATTGATTTCTGGCTATGAGTTGCAATTGATCCTGCTACTCTTAGCTGTCCTCACAGAGCTAGCCAGTGCCACTAATCCTTTTAAGCAGCAGCAAAGAGATGCAGATAAAAGCTGGTGATTCACCTTGGCTCAAATAACTGTGCTCTTAAAAAGAAAATAGAGGGTTCATGCCTTGGATATAAAAATGTAAAATCTGCATGCTGACTGCATGTTGTGTCACAGCGGAGCATATTTCAAGGCTATTAATTAAGACAGTAAAAGACTGAGAGCTCAGAAAGAAACTGCTACTAACAAAAGCAATAATTCTTCTATCTTTACGTATGAAAACAGTTGTAAAACCAAATATAAATGATTTTGTATAGAACTATTGTACTTAGATGAATCTGGGAGCACAGGAGTAAGCTGTTCTTGCAGATCTAACATTTTTATTTCAAGACAAAGGAAACCAGTTTGCAGAGAAGCACAGAATACCTAAGTGCAACATTTTGGCATCAGTCACAGATATGAACCAGGAAACTGTGCTAGCAAGAAAAAATACAATCAGATAAGAAAATATCAGAATGAAAACACCGCATGATAGCATGAAGGCAACCTAGACAAATGTGGGAAAAAAAACAGATTAAGCCTACAAATACTCTCTAATAGTATTCACAGCTTTTTCATTGTGTTTCCTATGAGGAAACATAAGCAGTATCATGCTTTACCGAGAAGTTGAAAGGAAGTGAAAGCGAGATGTTCTCCTATGAGCGTGTTCACGTGAGGGCTTTATTTCAAGTGTTCACCACACTATCAGCAATTCTTTTTCACCTCTTGAAAAAAGTTTTGGCATCTCATAAAAAAGTAAAAACAATACCATGAAAATTTGATGCTCAAAACACACATCATGAAAAGCAAATAATGATGAGTTACAAGCACAGTTAAAGCAGGGTTATTTGTCCAATCCGTATGATGAAATATGTTTGTGTAGTAAAACAACATCAAATAACAACCAAGCTCCATGTGTGGGATCATTGATTATTAAACAGGAATTGACTCATCAAATAAATTATTTGCTGGGAATAGTTCACCCTGTTCTAGTCAAAAAGTCATACTGTGATTATTTTGCATCTCTTCATAGCTCTAATCAAAACCTTTTTTCTGCAGTCCTAGGAGAGAATGCAGATCTCTTTTCCTCCGTGTTTTCCTTCTGTTCCCTTTGCAATGGCAGGGGTCAGCCCTGCCAACTTTCCAACATACAGGGCCCTTTTCCCAGGCTTAACTCCAATGCTTTGTGTGTTTCAGGAAGGAAAAACATGCACTGTTCTGTGCATGACAGTCACTCTGTGCTTCAGTATCATGTACCAGGATGGACCCATGAGCCCATATTTCTTCAAATAAATGCCAGGAACTTTGAGAGGTAGTGGATTTTGTCAGCCTAGGCTCCCTAATGGTCACTGCAGACAAACAGGCACCTCTAAATAGCAGTTCATATCTTAAGTCAGACCCAGTCTACAGATGGCAGTTCCCAACTCCAGCTCTTCACTCATCTTCCTCAATTCAGGTGGTGTGATTTTTCCAGAGGTTCATAGAATCAAAGAATGGTTTGTCTTAGAAGAGACCTTAAAGATCATCTAGTTCCAGCCCCCCTGCCATGGGAAGGGACAGCTCCCACTAGACCAGGTTGTTCAAAGCCCCATCCAGCCTGGCCTTAAACAGTTCTAGGGAGGGGGCAGCCACAACTTCCCTGGGCAACCTGTGCCAGTGTCTCACCACTCTCACAGTAAAGAAGGACTTCCAAATCTAAATCTACCCTCTTACAGTTTAAAACTGCTATGCCTCATGCTAGCACTACATGCCCTTGTAAAAAGTCCCTCTCCAGCTTTCTTGTAGGACCCCTTCAGGTACTGGAAGGCTACTAGAAGGTCTTCCCTGAGCAACCCCAACTCTCTCAGCCTGTCCCCACAGCAGAGGTTCTCCAGCCCTCAGATCATCTTGGTGGCCCTCCACTGGACTTGCTCCAACAGGTCCATGTCTTTCTTGTACTGGGTACCCCAGAGCTGAACACAGTACTCCAGGTGGGGTCTCAGGAGAGTGGAGCAGAGAGGGAGAATCACTTCCCTCGACCTGCTGGTCACACTTCTTTTGATGCGGCCCAGGATACAGTTGGCTTTCTGGGCTGCAATTGCACATTGCTGACTCATCTTGAGCTTTCCATCGACCAGCACCCTCACGTCCTCCTCGAAATGACATGAATTAATTTGCATCTCCTCTGCTTAGAGACAGTCCCCTTTCAAGTCGATTTGGCTTTGAGATAGGTCTAGAGGGAGGAAGCTAACAAGGAAGATTTGTGAATGATCAGGGAGGGCAGTCCTCAGATTTGCTCCTCAGGCCTACCCTAGCACCACATCCTAAGTAACCCAAGTTTTAGTATCCTCACTACCCGAGGACATGGCTTGAAGACACTCTGGGCCATATCCAGATCTCCTGTTTTTTCTGACCATGGAAATGAAAGTACAGGAAAGGGCAACCATTTGCCTAAAGTTTGACCCAGAAACTGAGAAATTTCTGGCATATGTATATGGCATTCAGAGGCATTCCTGGGTGCACCTGTGCAGACTTAGTACAATCAGTCTGATTTACTTTGCTGACATAGTCATATATGATTATTTGCATTTTTAAAAATTAAGAATTTAACACCTTAGTGGGATATAATTTACATATTTCCTGAGTTCAAAATCCTGTTTAATCACCAATATAATGCCTCATAAAGTTCAAACACAATAAGGTAGCAGTGGAATGCAACTGAAATCTACCCTTTGACAGACAGTTCCTGCAGTTAAAATTATCACACTAAGTGTGACTTAAATGAAGATGCCCACACCCCAGATTTTGGAAGCACCAACAGAATCTTTTAACACATGGTGTTATATTGACTCCTGTAAGTTAAACACAAGTAAAGCTACAAAGAACATATTAACATCAGGTCAAAGAAACATCTTTTTCTGTAAGGTTTTTTCTCCACAGGTGGGAAAGCATATCATGAGCTTAGGAAGGAGAATTAAGAGCTTTACCTAGAGAAAACCACCATGTTAATTCTCAGATTCCTCTATGGACAGCATTGGAAGTGAAGAGCAAATGGGCCCAATAGGTTGTTAAGTGGGACTGGCTGTCAAGAATTTACTCTGCTTAATCATTTGTTTTCCCTTCTCACAAAGTGAAAAATAGACCTTTAGAGTCTGCTGGGGAAAAAAATGAGTGAGAAGGATGCTCTCAACAGAGCAGCTAGCATTGCAATTGTGAGAATTGCAGAAAAACTGTAGAAATATCTTCTAAACTTCATTTTGCCTTTTAAAGAGCAGCAGTTTCCAAATTTTAAATAAATCTTTTGGCCACTGACATGCGACATTGGGCTTGCTCATTAGGTAGAGAAGGATGAATAAACCCAATAGAAAACCTTGAGATATTTCCTCTGAAACTGGTGATTTCAATGACTGACATTTTCTGATTGACTAAGTATATTATAAAAGTAGGTCAAACAAAGTGGTTCTATTAAATTAATTGCTATTAAATTAAAATAAGTTTGGCATCACTAGAGATGCTCATCTGTTCCATCCTGAGCTCATAGATCACTACTGGCTTTTTAGGATCTGATGTCACTGGAAAACCCCTATGAGAAGTTTATTTCATCATTCAACTTCCTTTGAGCCAACAAAACATAACAAGTGAAATTCAATTCTGTTATTATTGCTGTCTTACAATTAGATATTGAATTCTCAACTAGTCTGATTTTAGATACCTGTTGTTTGTCATAGACCAAAAAATAAGCATCTGAGGTTATTTTATTAATTTTTTGAATATATTTGTAACATGGCTTTTGAACATTAGTAGCAGCTACTTCTAATACACCTGTCAACTTAGAACTGTCAGTTCTCTGCAATAATATGATGTTACAGTAATTTCTAGGCACAAGGAGGAAATTATTGAGACCGTTTTTGTTTAGGTACTAGTGCTTTGTTGTGTTATTTTTCTTTAAATAATGACATTAATCTTACTGTATAGCTGGTATTTAGTTCTCTTTTTCTGAGTATTATTAATAACTCATTTTTTTCCTCAGTATTTTAACTCTTAATATTAATTAGAAAAAAAAAATTAAGTCTCACTTTTTAGAGAATGACTCTGCAGCAATTACTATAGATTAGATTAAATTAAGCAGAATACTATACAAAAATACTTTGGAAATCTACAAAAATCATTTCCATAGCATTCTGTTGAATTCCAAAGCAGAGCTATTAAACTACATCTACCAGGCATCTAGCATCAGAACAAAGAGACAAAGCATTTCAAAAAGCTATTTTGTTAAGTTTTATAGCATTGCTTCATAATGGACAAAGCAAAAGTTCTCTTTATTCTCACAGAAATATATAAACTTTTATTATTTCTGTTGATCTTAAAAATGTCCATTTTAGCCCGTGTTCTGGCACTTACAGATCAGCTATTTACAACAGCTGATTACAGAGCTAGCACATGCGGATGTATAGGCATAATATCTGCACACTTTATTTTGAAAACCATCTGTTGTATTGTCCCCCTTTTGACCAACCAAAATTCTCTATGATGTCCTTATTCTGGGAGGGAAGATAAAAAGATTATGGAATAATTTTTCTTTGGTGTATGTCTCCGGGCATATAAATAGTCCTGTTTTGCAGAGCACAGAAGAAATCAAGCAGAGACCGTTTCGTTGCTTGCCACTCTAAATTTCTTTCACCCAAAACTTTAACACAGCCTCCCACTTCATGATTGTCTCCCAGATTCATAGTTGAGAGCAGAGTTGGCTTTCTTCAAGGTTCACATTTGCCTTTGGGCTGCAACATGAACTCAGCTGGCTTTTATAGCAAGCTACCTGAAATAAAATAGACTATTTAAACAAGTTTCAACTTGCAGTGTTATTTTACTATCATCATCATCATTTGTTAAGGGAGTTTGTATTATGAGATTGCCTGTGAGCTATCACAGAGCGCCTTGTATAAACATAACTTGTGCAAAAGAGCTCACATTCAAAGTGTGAAATGAGAGACAACAGGTGGAAAAAGCCATCAGCTGGAAGCGAGCACAAGAGAACAATGAAGCAATTATGAACAGTTGATGAAGCAGCAGTCAGAGAACACCAGCTGCTTAACTATTGTGGGAGCTCTAATTACAATTCTTGGGAGAGTGAATTATTCTTGGAGTGCTCTGCCCAGTACCCTCTCTCGGGAGGGAGCACGTGATTTTGGGAACAAGGAAAATGCAGCAGGGAGGAATGCAAGGTCCCTGTCCTCTTTTCACAACAAGGCAAAGCAAACCAAGCTCACACGTGTGCAATGCGCTCCTCTTTGCATATTCAGAGCAATACAGCACGTATTGCAGGAGAGGTCTTTGAGCTGTTAACATATGGTTCTCTAACATGATGAAAAGTGTTATTTCATGTAGCTATTGAGCTACTAAGAAAGATCATGTCAAAAATCTTAGTGTTAATGGCTCCATATTATGCATTGACATCATCCATCTTAATGGCTTCTTCACAGCTGTTATGATGTACTATGTCAAAGCATAATATTGAGCCTTTCATTTGAAGTGCTACATCATATAAAACCTTCTTTTGTGGTTATTCAAATGTATAATGTCAGTGCATAGTACAGAGTTCATAAGCGAATCTTTGACAAGATGTACCATGTCAATACATGGTAATGACTGTTATGACACAAAACAGTGCTTTCTAAGTATGAAAAAGTTACTGTGTGCAAGCAAAATAAATTAAATTCAGAAGGTTTGGGTCTTGTTTTGTATTTAATACAGAAAGAATTAATTCAAACTGAATATGGTCTAACCCTGAAGAACCTTGCATACTAATGGAGCATCTTTCTCTTCTTTATGAACCTGTAGCCTTTCTGCTTAGAAGTGTACCGTTTCAAGCAAGGTTAAAAGGAGTATGAGTAGCTTATTCCTATATGAACTGCACAGGAAGGATAGTGAAACCTTTCAATGGGTCACTATTAAGCTAATTTTTTCCTGTCAAAGCTTGCCAGAGTTTTTTGAAATTAAAACTGCAGTGTGCCAGGTTTGGCACTACTTCCCTCAAGGGAGTTTTCCAAACTACATGAAGAGAAGTTGCATGGAAAATTTGTTTCAAATCACTTCTGCCCTTTGTACAACAGAGAAGACCTGTTTAGACTACTGTGTTAATTTCATATCTACTACGAGTACCGAAACCATGAAACTCTCTTTCATCTTGTGCTTTTTCGGTATATATTTGCACTGATGCACGTAACTACACCTATAAAGAAGTATTCTGATAGCAGAGGTTGAATTCATTCTGTGCTACTGGAATGAGGACATTTCCTTTTCCAGGATTTCAGGATGTGCAACACATAGCAAATTGTTCATAAGCAGCACAATAGTTTTGCCTGGAAAAATGAACAAGCAGCAGCAGGATGCAGAGTCTCCTCAGAAAAGGAAGCATGCTTCCATGTAGGGTTCAGAATGACCATGAGTTACAGTCATCCTAGAACAAAGTGAGAAGAATCCACTCTCTGGACCTTCTCTTCCCTTAAGCGCCTAAACAAAAATGTAACCAAGTGAAACAGTGAAGGGAAAAGAAGTGGCACTATGTATGCACATTTAGGCATCTGAATCAAGTCCCTGAATTTGTTTCTTTTACCTTGTTTCTTTTACCTTTATATCTGGTAGTGTATCCTACAGTATATGAACTGGCACTAGGCACCTACTTGTGGTGTGGGCAACTGAACCCAGTCCTGCAGGTCCAAATTTTGACCACAGGAAGCTTTAAAGGCCCTTTTGACTTGCCATTGACATTGGATTCAATTATCTAAACAGTCACGGCCTATAATCTCTGTATCAGATTTCAGGGACTGGAAACAAGCGCATCTACCAGCTGTCTTCCCGTAAACTGACTGAACTCCTATGTGAACATTGCCCACACATAATGAATCAAGAAGTCAGTATACACGAAAATTATACAATATATTGCACATGGTAATAAAACACCATGGTAAATTCAGGTTCAGAAATCATTACAGAGAGAAAATAGTTAACATTTCCTTTATGAAGGAAAGTTTATGAAATTTATGAACACCAATGGTTAATCATGATTAAGAATAAAAAATTAGCAATAAATTTTCATGTATATGTACCTGATTGATTGTGTCTCTAAACTGGAATAGTATCAGTCAAGGAAATAATATACTCAGTTAATCCATATCTCTAAGTTGAGAGCCATTTGGTTAGAAGCTCATAATTTTGATTGATTAAATATGGTCATACAATGATTTATTTTTACAGAAAAATATCTGGAACATTTAATTCTTCATCTAAAATGTCCAAACATAGATGAATCTTCTTTAGAGGATTTTTTTTGGCTTTGAGAAGGTATTTCTTTGTATTTCAAAAACAGTCACGTGTATGTTTACAAAACACTTCCACACAGACACATGGAACATTCATTCCCCTTTATGTATTTTGTATCATTGCAAAAAAAAAAAAAAAAAAGACAGGACCACCTAGAAGATGTCCAAAAACTCAAGGTGTTCGTTTCTAAAAAGGCAACAACATATCTGTGTAGCTGAAACTGAAACGGTGTGTCTGGAAGAAATGTTCTCATACAGAGTACGGATGAAAGAAGAAGGGACAAATTGAAGAGTCTCATACCTGCTGTGGGCCATAGTGCCACCCTATGTGAGTTGAGTGGTACAGGACCAACAGTGTCATGCTTTGGCTACTAGACAAGAGGGGTTAATAACCAAAGAGAGTGTGTGGAAGGGAGGAGAATGGAAACATCCCTTTTGACACCTGTTTTTTGACACATAAATGAATGTGTTTTAGCACTGAGAGACTGCACTATCAGTCACCAACGTTATTTTTAATCTATATTGTACATTGTTACTTTCAAATATACCTAATAGATTGTATGAAGCTTTCCACCCAGGCCATATTTAAGATATGAATTAAAAGGTTCCTAATTCTATTCAGAAAAGTCCATCTGTTGATAACAAATGCTCGATGGAGGTTACGCAGCAACCTGTATGCCCAAGCATGTGTGTTCAGCCTTCCAGGCTGCTTTTGCCTGGCTCCAGAGAGCCCTGTCCTTGGCACAGAAATGGGAGGAATTCCCTTTTTTTTTGGCTAAAGTTTTGCCCAGCAAGTGAAGCACTCACTACAGACTGCTGAGATAGATGCCTAGTGTAGTGATTTCTTGTATGTACATGTCTAAATGTACTCAGTTCTGGTGAGGTCACTCCTTGAATACTGTGTTCAGTTTTAGGCCCCTCACTCCAAGAAGGACACTGAGCTCCTGGAGCGTGTCCAAAGGAGGGCAACGAAGCTGGTGAAGGGTCTGGAGCACAAGTCTGATGAGAAGTGGATGAGGGAACTGGGGTTGTCTAGTCTGGAGAAAAGGAGGCTGAGGGGAGACCACATTGCTCTCTACAACTACCTGAAAGGAGGTTGTAGTGAGGCGGGAGTCAGTCTCTTCTCCCGGGTAAGTAGCGATAGGATGAGGGGTAATGGCCTCAAGTTGTGCCAGGGAAGATTTAGATTAGATATTAGGCAAAAATTTTGCACTGAAAGAGTTGTCAGGCACTGGCACAGGGTACCCAGGAGAGTGGTGGAGTGCCCATCCCTGGAGGTATTTAAGAGAAGTGTAGATGAGGTGCTAAGGGACATGGTGTAGTGGGGAACTGGCAGTGTTAGGTTAATGGTTAGACTCTGGGCCTTTGGAAAAGATCTCTCTTTTTCTTATTGGCTTTTGACTTTCAGATGTTACATCAAGAAGGAAATTTACTTGTCACAAGTGGAAAAAAGTCCCCAGTGTTTAATGCATTACAAAACTCCCCTACATTTTGAAACAAACTTCATTGTAGGGCTTCACACAAAATTCATTTTAGGGCTTTAATAATAAAAAAACCCTGAAGAATGAATTTTTCAGTGTCACTTTTGAAATATCTAAATGCCAATACAAACAGTGTGAGTTCAGAGACACTGAAAGCTGATTTTAAGAAGATATAAATATCCCAATGTGACAAGTAATTTGTACCACAGCAGAACATCTTTAGGGAATCAATCCAGTGAAAGGTAAAGTAAGTCTAGGATAAAATGCCACAAGAAACACAATAGCTCAGGAAAATATCACAGCTGAGATTCTTTAAATTTCATTGATAATAGGGTAAATGTCTTAGTAGACATTTTTGCAGAAAATTCTTCTGCTCACATTGCACCTTATGCTGCAATCTGCGTACTTCATAATACACAGGACATATTCTGTTCTTGATTGCCTTGAGAGAAGAACCAGAGATTCAGGAAGACACTTGATGAAGAGGTGGCATACTTCAATGCAGAGGAAGGACATATGTGGTGAAGTAAATAATTATATACCTTAAGATTAGTGTTCATGGAGTACTAAACCAAGTAGGATGCAACAAAGTGACAGGGACAACTAATGGAGAAGTGAATTCTGCCAGGTATAGAAAACAAGAAAAGACAGTATGAAATCAATATCATAAACATGATATTCTTGGGTTGGAGTTGATAAAGAATTCTCCAAAAAATGATTTCCCCCATTCTATCAATAAATAACTCAATGGAGGCTGTATTTTACACACAACTTTATGTTTAATGATATCATTTCTTGTTCAATTAAACTATCACACTTGATTTTTTAAATTTTTTTTTTTAAAGCAGCAATTACAAAAATTCCAGTTTGTTTGCCTTTAATTTTCCATTTTTATAATTTTCACGCTTCTCACATACATGGAAAAATATCATGGCTACAGTACTGACTCCTAATCAAAGGCATTAACACTTCTGCTAGCCTGCAGTACAAGCAGAAACATTTCTTGAGAGTATAGTAGAGCAAGAAACAATAAACATACAAATCAGTAAGAAATTGTGACAGACAACCCATTTGTGTTTTTCATGTTTATTTTCAAAATATAAAATGTTAGCACAAGTAAATTATTTTCCTGAACCTTCACAAATATGTAGCCATCATTGGTCTTTAAGGTTAAACAGATTCATATATATTTTAAGCCTCTGTCTATGCTGAGTCATATGCCAAGGCATAGTTTTACAAGTAGATTTGGAGACCACTGTCGTTACTTCATCTCCAGCTGCAGCCATCTTTCTCAGGAAAACAAAAGATCAAAATGGCATTGTACTAATGTTTAAATATTCAGTTACTGGTTCAATTCCATGCAGCTATTTAAGCCAGAAGCTTGGTACAAAAGCTGACACCTAAATATTAGCATTGTGTTTTTCCCTCAGAAAGAGTCAGAAGACGTTTTTCAAAGAACATGATGAGATATGGAGTTATGGGATATGTGTGCATGGTGGTTGACATTCCGTGTTTAAATGATTGTCTACATAACATTGAGTCAAAATATCTGGGAGCTGATTACATAAAATAAAAGAGACTTGAAGTCTTGTGTGACAGTTTCTTTGAAAACTATTAGCAGTTGGACAAACCTATCATCAGTTTACTTCAAGGATTTATTTTAAAATTCAGAAAGTTGTGTGTCAAAGTCTGGATGAGTCTTATTTAATTATCACTTCTCAGAGCATATCACCTTTCATGAGAGATCAGATTAAGTGAATATTAATTTCTGGTTTCCTTTGGATTCTGTTTCTGACGTATGTATTTGATTTGCAGATCCATTAACTAAATGTCTCTGGACTAATCTTTGCCTTATTTGGCATATTAAATGCACAGCCACATGTAAGATAAAATGCCTGAAGACATTGCTGTTTGGAAAAGGAAAATAATAATGCTGCAAAAAGTAGACTGTTGAAAAATATGGAAACACATTTTTCAAAAAAATGCTAGTACATTTTCAAGTTTTCTGTGAAATTTCTTACACAGTCTCAAGGGCAATCCGAGTAGTTGTACGAACTTTCTTACATGTCTTTGTATACTTTCTTATATACATTTATTCAAAGTTTTGAAGTGGTGCCATTGTATTTCCTCATCTTGCTCTTATACTATATGGTTGCTCTTGTTTGCACACAGGATGAAGCAGAGAGCTAGCATTTTTTCAGTGTGTAGTTAAACACACCCTGCCATATTTTCAAAAGAGAAAAAGGGTATAAACAACAGGGAAGAAATACACTGGGAATGATGATACTTTGCTGTTTACAAAAGCTGGACCCATTCTGTGTAGTGCTAAAGCAGGTGCCTCCATGAGTGATGCTGTGTACACTATAAAGGAGAGATCCTTTGTGGCACACGCTACATTCATCTAGCACACTTTGGAAAATGGATGGAAGAGATGAAAAATTTTAATGTATTCTCACCCTCGATATTGTCTGTGACTGCATGACAGTGAAATTCAAAAGTGATATATTTGCTATTTAGAAATAATTTAGGGATCCAGCGATAAACCACATCTGTGTTTGGGAAGGCTTAGCAACATCTGAAGAGGTACAAGAGACACCTTTAGAAGGAGGGAAACCATCCCCATCCTCTGTTCTGTAAGGTGGCAGACAGCAGGAGATCCCACAAGCTCCTCAAGCATATCACTGACATTTTCCAAAAAGAACAAAGAATCAAAGGGAAATCAATTGGTAACTAAGTTATAGCTCATTCAAATTCCATCTTATTGTATGTAACTGATTTCAAGTAATATTTTAAACACCATTATGAGAACACAGACTGCTCTAAATAATATTTCCTATGGATGTAAAGTTTTCAAACTGCATTCACCTGGCCTCATGTTAAGTACTTAATAGTTTGGAGTCCAGTGTATGTTGGGTAACTAGGAGCCCTGCCCTGTCTGTACAGAGAAGCAAGCCCCTGACAAGGGCAATTCAACTAATCTAAAGATTTGCATCAGGCTTCTCATTTTAAGTCAGTCAGTGTGAGATTCAGCTCCAGAAATCCACACTAAAATATCTCTATCTCCTCACTTTCATATGAATTCAGTGTCTAAGATCCCATGACTGTCAATGGAGTGCTGTGGTGGGATCGAGATGCTTAACCATAGGCCCCTTGTGACATCTGGGATGATCTGGGATGTTCAAGACAACAGCGGTTCTTGCTGGGATATTTTAGGCTATCTCACTGATATTAGACTCATATTTATAAGCAACTGAACCAAACCACTAGCACCCCTCCCTTGCGCCCCTCCCTCACACCCAGCCACATGCAGCACTTTGTCGCACCGCTCCGGAGCAGCCTTTCATTGCAGCACCGCAGAGGAGCCCCTTGCCACAGGTCCCCGCAGGATCCTTTGCCCAACAGCCCCAGAGGAGTTCTTCACCACCCCGCCGTGGAGGAGTGCTTCGCCCTTCGGTGACTGCCTCACAACAGAACCATCACTGCTTTGGGAACTCTGCTCCATTGCCGTCTTTTGGAGTGCTTCAGCTCGTGGATTTTATTTGAGTTCATGTAAAATCGTCTGAGCATTAAAAGTTGAATGTTATGGCAAAATAAGGAGGAAAAAAATTGTGGGGGTTTTCCTTGCACAGTAGTCGCAGAGCTGTGTGGAGCTGCAAGGACTGTCTCACCCCAAAGTGCTCAGGACTGTCAAATGGGCAGTCAGTAAGGAGCCCACTGGTGATTTGTGGTGTTCCGTGCACCTCCTTTTTGGTGTTAACAAATCCACGTGCTCCTGGGAAAAGCATCTCAGCATCTTCAGAAGAGAGGGATAATGAACTTGATTCCCAGTCAGGGTCTTCATCAGTAGGCTCACAGTGGCCTCCCTCCCTCCCACAGATTTAATGAAATAACAAAACTAATACAGTCACCAACATAAAGTGCACAAGGTTCTACTCAGCCTCATCCTTAGGATCAGCAGCAGGAGCAGAAGTCCAAGAGGGAGGAGCTCCAGGAAGAGGAACTCCTCATCCTCAGTGAACTCCCTTCTTTTATAATGAGCAGATGCCAGTGGGGTGGGACACACCTGTAGGTCGGCTCGGAGCACTTGCCCTGACTGGAATTCCCACTGACTCGGGGCTGCTCATGGCCTGCCTGCCACAGCTGGGCTGGGGGGCTGCTCCTGGGAAACCAGGACACCATTCCACCCCTTATCCCATATCAGTTACATCGTGCCCAAGTCACTGCTCTTCCCATTTCTCAATATTTACACTGATATACACAGAAGTATCAGTCCTTTTAGTCCATGGCCGTGGGTTTCATGTCATGAGTGTCCTTTAGAGTAGGTCAAAATGGTGGGACATGTGTCTGGAGCTCTTACCCAGTGTCCTTGGTTCAGTCCATGTTCACAGTTTGTGGTGAGTACGCTGGTGTGAGCAAAACCACTGGGTGCTGGGAGCTAAGGCTCATTCTTTATTCAGAGGGCTCACGATCTGTAGTCCAGGATGGATATGCATGTCACAGAGGCACCCACAGTAACCTATAGAGCAGTCACTCAAAACAGTCTGGCAACCCCAAGCAAACTCTGAGCCCGAGTGCCAGGCGGAGGCTGTCACAAAACAGAGCAGCTACTCAGAATGGTTTTATTCTAACCAAATGGCAGTCTAGTCACTGAATTGGAAAAGCATGGATTTGATGGATGAACCACCCGTGGATAGGGAATTGGCTGGATTGTCGCACTCAGAGTTTGTGGTCAATGGCTCAATCATGGAATCAAACTTTGGCTTGACTTCGGCCTGCTTAGGAGCATGGTTGAGAGTCCCTTGGGAGGCAGTCCTGCAGGTCAAAGGTTGCTGGGACTGCTGGTCATATTTCAAGGAGGAGCTCTTAAAAGCACGGGAGAAGGCCATCCTCAGGTCCCGAAAAATGAGCCGGTGGGGAGGAAGGCCAGCCTGGCTAAATAGAGAGCTTTGGCTGGACCTCAGGAAAGTCTACAGGCTTTGGAAAAGGGGTTTGACAACTTATCAAATCAGTCACAATATTTCCAAAACCTCGTGCCTGGTGATACTTGACAACTGGGGTAGCATTTTAGCACAATCAATTTCAGTTCTATGGAGCATCCATCTGGCCTCAAGCTGCTTCTGGTGCAAGCCTCCTATAATACCTGCATGATTATTAGTCGTCCTGTGCAGCTGTCTTGAACACCCTATAGCATTGCAACTGGCACTAAGTGCCTATGTTTATACACATCAACTGTAATAGAAACTTAAATGCTTAGCTCTGAGTAGATGCATAGACACCGGTCTTTGATTGGAAAGGTTTCTCTCTAATATCCACTTTATATCTACCTATAGAAATTCTGGTAGATTCCATTCAAATCCTTGCAGGTAATCTCTTATTACTACATCCTGTGCAAGCCAAGCAGACAACTCTGCCACTGCTGAACTGACTGGACCTACACACTTGATTAAATCTATGCACAACAGTAAATATTTTTTGTGCTCTTTTTCTATCAGAGCACCATACCTAAGAAGCTCCTGGGTTTAGAAGCAGAAGTCACAGATTCAGTCCAAGTAATTAATGTTTCTTTCTATATCTAGTTCACTGGATTAATGTGTCACCTCAATATATGGACATGGAACTGAATAAATCTTTTGCAGACATCCTATAACACTGAATGGAAATGCTCTAGAGGTCAATGAGTAAATATGAAAATAAATTAATTTGTTTTAGCAATTCTAAGGTGCATCATATTTTTCATTGTCCTGCAAATGACACTGTTTGTGAAAAATCAGAACATTTTCTCCTTTATAAGTATAAAAGACAGCCATACTAACCAGCAGATTTAGAAGCAGATTTCTAATTGTGTAATATGGTGGTATGCTCTTATTTCCTCACTGTATTATGACACCTAACTTCACCAAAGTGTATTTCAATCCCCTCAGTGCCTTAGGGTATAGGACATATATTCTACAAAGAGGTATTTGCATGATTCCACAAGCGTGTATCAAAGTTCAGACAGTGCACTGAAAATAATTAAAATGCATTTGAAAGGTCTGGCCCTGGGCATTAGCTTCCTTTTTATAACATGCATCTTGCTGCAAAATGCAAAACCTCTGGTTTCCCAGACCACCCTGTTGGAAGGATAGTGAGCAGAAGTGTTGCTAACCTCCACCAATACTCTTAACAGGATTTTTGAGGTGCAGTAACTAGATTTTTTTATAAGCTCTCTTATTTTTTACAAAATGAATGACTTGTATGATAAATATTCAGTCATAATCATTCCTTAATCTATGTTTGAGAAAAATATTTTACCCTTCAGCTGAACTAGTATAGTCCATGAAATGTTATATAGAAATTTAAAATTATGCTTATATTTAGTGTGGCTGGGGGTAGATTCTATGGCAATATTTTGGTCCAGTAAACATGCACAGTAAGTGGGGTCTTTTCCCCTTGCCATTTTGATTAGTAATGATAATTTTCCTTTACTGAAGTATCCACTGTATTATAATCTTTGTAATTTTCTGACTGCTCTTCTGTGAGATCAGTAGACTTTATTTTCAGCTCTAATTATCAGCAGTAGTCCATTCTCATTCCTTCTTGCACATCTGTCACTGAATTTATGTGCTATTGTTGTCTTTTTCATCTCTCAGCATCCTCTTTTTTGGTACACCCAAAAGAAACAGTTGATACAGTATTATGGTTGTTTTTCCTGGAGAGAAATGTGCCTGCAAATGAGTCTATTGACTGCTTCACTTTCAGGCAAGTTATCTTATAAAAAATTATGTGTGAGAACTGGTGCATTCATTATGGCTGACCTTCTGGGATATAAGCAACATGGTAATGCAGGATTTTTGCTTATTTTAAACTCTGTATAAAGCCTGTAACATATTTTGTTTATATTATTGATAATAACCAGGATTCATCTGGCATCATTCCAAGGGAAGCACACTGACATAAGTTTATTTTATTTCTCAGAACATATGCCACTTTTTCTAATACTCTTTCCTCAATACAATTTCAGGAGATCATTGCATTGCATATACAGAATTTGCAAGTTTGAAAAGATTATGATAAGATAAAATTTCCAATGCCTTGTCATTCAATTACTGCTTATTGTTATTATACTCTGTTGTCTATGTGAAGCCTTGGTACCATAGTGAGATAGAGAAGGCCATTTTATACAAGCAACTAATTTCTGAAGTGCAGAAACATTTAAAAACAAATAAGAAGAGATTTGGTACTGCATAAGGGGGAAGCATTTTGTGTGTAAGATAATTTTGTTTGGGCATTAACCAGACAAGTCCAGACCCTGCGGGTTCATGCCTTACAGAGCATATCGGGGATTGAGGCACCTGCCTCCCAGTAGCACTTATCTTGAAGGTGATGTATTCTCATCTCCCCCTTCATAGCTCTGAAAATGAACCCCTCAGTTCAATGGGATCAGATGGCAATAAATTCACATAATTATATACTTGTTAAGCAGGTTAAGGTTATTTTGTTTGGATAACGTGACTATAATTTATTTTGTCTGTAAGGTTTGAGGTTAAACAATATTAATGGTTAGTTAATGGCCTAATGAGTCAGCTACAAGCCATTTAGGCATGCAATGAACCTTTGATTTTCAGTGACTCCTCTAATGAAAGATCTATATGAGTGCCTGTCTACTGTCACAACAGAGATAGCAGGAGAGTCGCCTAATCGATTGTGATGGTAAATCAGTTGATCTGTAACCCTGTTTTCATACAGTGATAAAGATATGGAGGAAACATTTTACTGTTCCCTTATTTCCAGCTGAATATCTATAAATAAAGAAGACAGTTCCCTATTTGAAAATATTCCCTTTATTACTGTGATCCAAAAGCAGGGAGAATCTGATTGATGTCCTGTTTTATAGATGTGTCGGTTACTTTTGTCATTTCCAGGAGATTTAAAGTTCTTAGAAATTAAATATATGATGCAGAACATCAGAGAGGCTTGCTCTTCACTGTCATGTGTAAGGTTAAGGATTAAGATAAAGCTGATATGTGCTCTACTTGTTCCTACCTCTGAACAGCATCCAAAAATGCAGCGGAATGGTTTAGAAAGAAATTTGGAAATGTTGTTTATAAAGAAAAAGTCTTTGATGCTTCTTTTAAATAAGAAACGGTATTAAAAAAGGTTTTAAGACAGCAGTCTATGATATTGGTGCTGCTTTTATATCCTGATTTCATGCTGTCCTGTGGGTTTCATTACATATTTTTTCTTTTCCATATTGTCCTTTGAGCACACATATTTTTTTAACCTTATTATAGTCACAAACCACCAGAAACACCAACTATTATGAAGGTCTTGTTACACCTATGTATTGATTCTTTCTAATCACCTACATTAGAAAAAAAAAAAAAAGACATTCAGGATCTCATAGCCTTTTAAAATCTAGTTTCTTATTTTCCTTGCCTCATTCTTCTCCTAACCTGACATATCTCGGAAAAGACCAATTTTCAGAAATGTTGATCAACCTATCCATTCCCTCTTCAGAAAAATCAGCGATCTTTATTTAAGGCACCCCAGAAGGGACACAAAACAGATACTTAAGCAATGTTTTTAAATTTGAGCCTATCATCTGCTAAGCAATTCAGTTCAAGTGACCAACATGTAGCAATGTATTTCTAATGCTGTTTGTTGTATGCAACCTTGCAGCATGGCAGTTGCTGCCACAGTGTCTTAAACATGAAAGAGCGACTATAATCCCATACTGAAAACATCCAGTAAGGAAGCCAAATCCAGATTCCCTTTCCTAGAATCTGGGAAACCTTGCTTTGTTAAATGGTTGACTTTTGATGGGGAGATACTACATGCACCATGGACGGGCAAATGATAACTTGTTTGCTGAATAGACAGAACAGAGCAAAATGATGTTGTGAATTTGTAACCTGAGGCAACGTCTGTAGTACAGGAGGTGCCTGCAAATGATCAGCTGACATGGAGCTGCCTTGGTCCATATACATAAACCCCTTTTGCCATGCAAAACAGTGTGGTTTTGCTCACCTTGCCTGCTAGGAATGGTCCCTGTTCCATACTAACTGCCAAGGTGGGAACTGTTTGGGAAAATGCTACTTGGCCCAAGTGAAAGTTCTTCTGGGCCCACTCCAATGACTCAACAGTACAGATGATCAACTTCCAGGCCCAGGAATGCTCCTTGACACTATTTAATTTGCTGAGAGCAGGCAGAGCCTGAATATCTAACAGCAGACACCAGGTAAACACATATTTGCTTGTCCTCACACTGCTTTCAAAAATGCATTTAATAGCCAGATTTCCAGTTTTCAAAGGATTGCACATAATCCTCTTTCCAGGTATCTGGACATGCTGAATCATATTTTCCTCATCTGCAAATGAATGCCCTGTCTGACCATATGACAACTCACTGACAGCCCACAGTAATAGCCTGATCCTGCAGAACGCACTAAATATCGGCAACTTGTAGATCTGATACCTTATCCGAAGACTTGTGATGCCCTTCCCCTGTCTCCTCTATTTCAAATCATGACATGCTGATATTCAGCAATTCCTCTGATAATGATAGCACTGTATCATCAATTAAATGACTAGAAGAGAGATTTAGATACCCAAAATCAAATTCAAGTTTGCAGCTGTTGCTGAAATGGGACAGTATGGATTATTTTTATTATTTGTTTGCCTGCCAGTTGAACTGACTACAGCCTGGAGACAATGACAACACGAGCATCAACTTGGTAGCAGAAAGCCAAATACTTCAGCCCACAGAACTATCACCCAAGGTTATTGCTTCAGTATTTTTGCTGATACAGTCATTGTTATAGATCACATAAACAGATGTACAATCCCATTTAAAATATTTGTCCCTTTATACTGTGGTGATACCAAGTCTGTTAGGAATGAATGAGCAGCAAATTTTTTTTTAGATGGAAGCATTGGAAAGTAGCTTAAACTATTCCCATACCTTTTTTTCTTCCTAAATTTCTTCTACTGTTCTGCTGAGGCTAAAAATATTTATGTCAGACTATTTGGTGTAACATCCAGCACAGCATACCTCAAGATTTATAGTTCCCTTTCCCTGGCTTTTAAAATGCTCTTTAGCTGTTTTCCATATGGTCTCGTCTCCCACATAGGATAAATTTGAATAGTATGATAAATTACATCCACCGATGTATCATGGAAAATGTTTCTTCTTGGGTGAAAAGGGTACTTTTTAATCTGGGAAAACAGAGGTGCAAGTAATTTTTTCAAAGGCATCATCTTCTTCTTACTGATAGGAAAGAACTTGGAGAGGTCTAGCTCACTCTGTGGTCCAGGCAGCAGGGTTACACATTTAGTCTCCATTATTAGCCTAGGCCAGACCCTTAAGGTCAAATCTGCACTCAAGGCTCAGTTGCCTAAGCATAGACACCTTACTTACTGCATTTCAGGCACCCTGTTCCCAAGGCATAGGAACTGTAGATGGATCCACTGAATAACGTTACAGAGCTCTACAGATCTGTGATTTCTCCCAGTTATAGGTGGTACACATCTAAAATTAGGTATCTACATATGTGTGTCCACATATGAGTCAGCAGTTGAGGCTTCCACATCAGAAGTGCATGTCAGGTACCTGACATTGCCTTTTGAGATGACCTAAATCTGCAGTTCCAGAGGACATGGGTTTCTTACCATGGATCAGATCTTCCAGGCCATTCTGAAACTCTTGGACTACACTTGGACCACTGCATGAAGTGTAATGATGAGAACAAGCAATAGGGGCAGAACTCAGATATGACATAATCATCTAATGTCACTTTAGGCACCATATGATCACAAAAATTTAGACATCCTAGTTAGCATCCAACTACTGTTCCAGACGGAAACAGGTCTCCATGGGTCCTATGTCATATCACTAAACTCCCCTAAAACATCTCAAATAACCCTAGAGGCACATGTGTAGGTAAGTGATTCAAGCCCTTAATTTCTACATCTGAACTGGTCATCTATGATTCTCCTATGATCAAGAGAAAGATAAAAACACTTGTACTGAGGGTATGGTTTTAATACCATGGCTAAAGTAAACCATTTATAACGATCCCTAAAAGATCTACTTCTCTCCATTGATAACAAAGGCAGTACAGGCTGGGTAGTTCAAATATAAGCATTTCCAGTGTTAAATGAGAGAACTTCTACCCAAAATGCTTGTGATGTTTACCTGTGCTCTGGCTCAGGTCATTTCAGTACTAAAAGTCCAGTGAATTCAAAGTTGGAGTCTTGCCAGTGAATTCACTATCAAGCCTTTGACTTTATTAACCACTAAGACAGGAGCAACCTCCTGGGGCACAGAAGAATTTAAAATACCAAAGAAAATATTCTGTGATGAAAATATTGTGTGACCAAAACATTACATAACTTTTGACCTGAGTTGCTCCAGAGGATCTTCTGTTATGTATTTGTGCCTTATTTGTTCAGATTAATATACTTACTTGAAAAAAGCTTTAAACACAGAATATTCTTGGAGAGTAGAAGAACTTGAAAAAACAAGGGGATCAGCGTGAGTCACTAGGCTCTGATCTTTTTCAAGAATCTGCTCAGTTTGGAGAGATCTATACAGAAAGTGTCGATGCCAAAGAGGACACATTGGTTTGGGAAGATGATCATAATTGCATGTACATCAAAATGACCTCAAATTTTGGAAAGAAATATAGTCTATGTTTGTAGTCCCTCTAATTTCCATTAAATCAAAATAAAAATAGCAAAAAGAAAGAAAAAATATAGTGTATTATTATTTTTCATCAACAACTTTGTACAAGAACCAAAATCCCTGAAGAGATTTGAGTTATAAACAATTTGATTGCAGGGCATTCACCTCATCTAATTTCCTACATACTTCAGTTGGAAGTGGATACTCAAGAACCTTTGATAGGTCTTGATTACAGTGATAGTCTTTGTAGCAGTTCACATTTGAGTTAACACATGAAATGATGTGGGCTTCGCAGTGGCCTTTATATTAAGTAGGAGACTCTGCAGCTTCAGATACAGTCCACAGAAAACTGTATTATAATATCTCCTTCCTTTTCCACGGATCTACATAATGTGGGGGACAGTGACTACTTTGACGCATAATCGAATCAGCCATGAACATCCAAATACATATATTTCTGTCTTCTGAATGACATAACTGGATATTAGAAAATCTTAAAATTATGTTTATTGCTTTTCAGACATTTCAATTAGTTAGATCAGTGTGTGCATTCAAAAGCTGTGGACTTGAGTATCAGAAATATCAGTTGATATATTTACCTTTTCTTAAGTCATCAGGTCAAGCACATTATGAATATTCAGCCTGTTGTCCTGTCAAACATCCAGTTTCTCCAGAAAACCCATGTTCAGAACTAATAGAGTAATCACCAGTGAAAAGTGAATCATTCAAGCACCTGACCAAAAATTCCTTTTTCTGTCCTCTCAGCTCTTACATGGATGGTAGGTACAAAAAACATTCAATTTCCTGCTACACTCAAAGTTCAGTTACAATCAGTTATATACAGTTATCATAGAATCATAGAATAGTTTGTGTTGTAAGGGACCTTAAAGATCATCTAGTTCCAACCCCCCTGCCATGGCAGTGACACTTTGCACTAGACCAGGTTGCTCAAAGCCCCATCCAGCCTGGTCTTGAACACTTCCAGGGAGGGGGCAGCCACAACCTCTCTTGGCAACTTTTTTCAGTGTCTCGCCACACTCACAGTCAAGAATGTCTTCCTAATATCTAATCTAAATCCACTGTCTTTCAGTTTAAAACCATTACTCCGTGTCCTATAACTCCATGCCCTTCTAAAAAGTCCCTCTCCAGATTTCTTGTTGGTCCCCTTTAGGTACTGGAAGGCTGCCATAAGGTCTCCCCAGAGCCTTCTCTTCTCCAGGCTGAACCCCAACTCTCTCAGCCTGTCTTTATAGCAGAGAAGCTCCAGACCTCTGATCATCTTCATGGCTCTTCTCTGGACTTGCTCCAACATGTCCATGTCCTTCTTACATTAGGGGCCCCAGAGCTGAACACAGTACTCCAGGTCTCACTAGAGGGGGAAAATCACCTCCCTCAACCTGCTGGCCTCGCTTCCTTTGATGCAGCCCAGGATACGGTTGGCTTTCTGGGCTGCAAGCACACATTGCTGGCTCATGTTAAGCTTTTCAATCAACCAACACCCCCAAGTCCTCCTCAGGTCTATTCTCAATCCGTTCTCTGTCCAGCCTCTATTTGTGCTCAGGATTACCCCAATGCAGGTGCAGGACCTTGCACTTAGCCTTGTTGAACTTCATGTGGTTTGCACAAGCCCACCTCTAAAGCCTGTCAAGGTTCTTTGGATGTCATCCCTTCCCTCCAGCATGTCAACCACACCACACATCTTGGTGTTGTTGGCAAAATTCCTGAGGGTGCACTCAATCCCACTGTCCAAGTCACCAACAAATATGCTAAACAGCACCAGTCCCAACACCAACCCCTGAGGAACACCACTCATCATTGATCTCCACTTGAACATCAAAAGGTTGACCTCAACTCTTTGAGAGTGACCATCCAGCCAGTTCCTTATCCACTGAGTGGTCTATCTGTCAAGTCCACATCTCTGCAATTTGGAGACAATGATGTCGTGCAAGATGTGCATCGCGTGTACAGTTATATCTGTATGAATAGAAGAAGTCTTATTTAACAGTAATACATTGTGGAAAGGAAATGCCATCAATTTGTCCCTCAGAGGGTTACACAAAATAATCTTAACCCATAAAATTAGCAGATTTTCTTTGTATTTAATGATTATGTGAATTAAGTGTTTTGAATTAAAAATTTTCTAGCCAATGAACCAAGCCAATGGATTTTCTAGCCAATGAATTTATTCTTCTTCCTTATCTTATATCAGAAAAGACTATACTTAGGTAATTCACCAGCCTTTTCTATTTAAGTGTAGTTCAAATTATTCCCACTCATGGATCTCTCCCTCACCCTTTTTTCCCTCCCGTGCTCCACTTCATTCTTTTGTTTTTGAGGAAAAGGCAATGACATGCAAGAAGAAATAGAAGCTCATCTGTTATTGATGAAGAAGCAGTACGTAAAGGTAACCTGTGATCTCCCAGAAGACCACATTGCAGTCAGATGCCACTCTGATTTGTATTCTCATTCTGTACTTATTCTCAAGGAGTCAGGACTTCATCTTACACAGAAAAGTTCTTCATGTTTATTAAGTTTATTCAAGTTGTTCTAGACCTTTTTTTCAGAATTTCACTATCATCTACCAGCAGAGACTTCCTTTTGTAGGGCAAAACTGCCTTACCTGTTTAAAAACAGATGTTAATCAGAAATATTACTAGCTAAGACATTACAGAAGAGAAAACCATCACTTCAGTCTCACTAGTTAAATCAGTGTGGCTTTTGTCAGTATGGTGATTTGACCATAGCTAGCTGCCAGTTGCCCACTAAAGCCACTCTATCACTCCCCCTCCTCAACAGGACAGGAAGGGAGGAAAAAAGGATAAGGACAGGGAGATCCCTCAGCAACTAATACCATGGGCAAAACAGACTAGACTTGGAAAAATTCATTTAATTTATTGCCAATCGAACAGATTAGCATAATGAGAAATAAGAACAAAACTGAAACCACCTTTCTCCCACCCTCCCTTCTTCTCAAGCTCAAACCTCCTCCCACTGAGCAGTGCAGGGGGATGGGGAGTGGGGGTTGTGGTCAGTTCATTATGCATTCTCTGCTGCTCCTTCCTCCTCACACTCTTCCCCTGCTCCAGTGTAGGGCCCCTCCCACAGAAGACAGTCCTCCATGAACTTCTCCAATGTGTGTCCTTCCCACAGGCTACAGTTCTTCAAGAATTCCTCTAGCATAGGTCCTTTCCACAAAGTACAGTCTTTCATGAACAGACTGCTCCAGTGTGGGTTCCTCACAGGGTCACAAGTCCTGCCAGAAAACCTGCTCCTGCATGGGGTCCTCTCCATGGGCTGTAGTTCCTGTGAAGAGCCTGCTCTGGCATACGCGCTCCACAGGCTACAGCTTCTTTCAGGGCACATCCACCTGCTCTCATGTGAGGTCCCCCATGGACTGGAGGGTGGATATCTGCTCCACCGTGGCTGTCCATGGGCTGCAGGGGGATAGCTTACTTCACCATGGTCTTCACCACAGGCTGCAGAGGAATCTCTGCTCTGGTGCCTGCAGCACCTCCTCCCCCTCCTTCTTCACTGACTTTGGTGTCTGCAGAGTTTTTTCTCTCTTTTCTCTGTATTCACTGTTGCTGGGCTGGCCTTCTGAAGTTACCTCATTCTCTTGGAATTGCTTCCTTGGTCCTTGTCTTCTTCTTTTAGCTAATTCTGTGTTAGAAGCATTAGTTAGCAGCAAAGTTTACTCTTGGTCAGCTCTTGCAGCCTGAGGCTTCAACTGCTTTAGCTACTGGTGCTAAGCTACTGATGCTAAACAAGACTATTCAGAGAGAAGAATACAATTAATCAAATTTCTTTTATAACAATACTCCCTTTGTTTTCTTTCAGGCATATCTGCCCAACTATAATTGGTCCTGTGTGAGGACTCTTTGATACCCTTCTATAGATTTCTTAAGTATATTACAGTTTTGAGAACAAGTCTCACAGAATGTGGTTGTCAATGCACAGTTGAGCCCATTTTGGCAATGGTTTGCCTGCTGGTTTTGACCAAATGTATAAAAGAAAGAGAACCAAAATACCTAGACAAAGAAATCTTAGTACCAGAACTAGGGTGATCCACTCTACTCCTATTTTAAGAAGGTATAGAAGATAATCTTAATCGAGTAATAAAATATGGAGTCTCCTGGCTAGCTCTTCTTCACTGGGCGGTTGGTGCCATCTGCATTCACAGCACTAGTGTATGTATCTGGCTGTGCCTTCTCAGGTTACATTTCCCCAGCCCCAACATCAATGACGATTTTCCCAATTACCTTGATAACAGTTAATACACTACCCAGGATGACATGGGCCACCATTATTGCAGGATAACCAAAGCCAACCATGCTGATGCCACCTCAAACCTTTCCCTCTTGGAGCTGAGCCTGGAATGATTGCTATTCCTTAAGGATAGTGAATACACCTGTCCTGGTTTCCCAGGAACAGAACCATGGGCCAGCCATGCATGCAGGTCACGAATAGCCCCAAGTCAGCTGGGAGATCCAACCAAGGCAGCTGGCTCACAGGTGTATCCCATACCATTAATCATGCTCATTATAAAAGGAGGGAGTTCACTGCCAGTAGAGTTTCTCTTCCTGGGGCTTCTCTGACTAGGCATTCTGCTCCTGCTGCTGACCCCAAGGACCAGGCTGAGTAGAACCTTGTACACTTTATGTTGGTGCCTGTATTAGTTTTGTTATTTCTTCTATTTCTATGATTTTACTAAATCTATTTCTACTTCAACTCACAGTGCTTTTTCCTTTTTTTCCCTGATTCTCCTTCTCAACTGGGAAGGGGTCATTGGGTGGTGGCCCAGGGTACAGGCTAAACATAGACACCAAATAGGACACCATCCTTGATTTATGATCTCTGATGGTCCAATTGGCCAAGTAGTGGATGACTCCCTGGTCCAAATTGCTCTAGAAAGAAAACAAGAATGACATATGTCTGGGTTTCCTTCGGCCTTGCTAAGCTCAAACAGTCCTGGTTTCTCTCTCCAAGGTAGGAAAGATGGAGTCCCACAAGGTCAGTGAAGGTCCATCTAACTGATGTTCTTTGGACAGTCATTTAACTTGGGAGTAGTAAATCCAGTAATCCTTTTCTGCAACATTTACAGCAGAGAAAGAAGTTAATAACCCAGCATATGAACCCTCCCATTTAGGGTCCAACTTTGTTTTGCGAGAGTGGACTTTCATCATTATTGCATCTCTAGACTGGATATCACGCGCTTGCATTCCAACTGGTACTGGTTGAAACCATCTAGCTTGTGCGCTTTTTTTTTTGTAGATATTTTTTTATCCCCAATGCAAATTTGGAAACTCATTCATCTCCATATAAAAGCCTGATTCTAGAGGGGACAAAGATCCCAGATACAGTTAATTACTTGCCAAATATGTGTCCTGAGGACTGTGGATAATATCAAACATGTAGCTGTTACTGTGTTCGTAAAGTTTTTCTAGATGTTGTTTAGTATTCCTGCTGAAAAATGAGAACCTCTAACGGATGCTATGGTTTCAGATATTCCATATCAGGGAATGATTTCCTGCAAGAGTACTTTGACTACTCCTGCAGTATCAGCTTTCCTGGTGGGAAAAGTTTGTACCCATCCTGAGAGTTGATCCATGATTGCCAACAGGTGCTTAAGTTTGCTTATGGGAGGCATGTCAGCATAATCAATTTAAAGTCTTTGGAATGGGAAGTATGCCCAGGATTGTCCTCCAGCCTCTTATTTCAGTTTTGTATCAGAAAACTTCCAACGTGTGGGACTCACAATTCTTCCTGCTGCCGTATGTATTTCACGTGCTGCCCACATTTTCCCAATCTGGTTAACATCTGCTGTCATCCCTTCATGTGTTTTATCATGAAACCTCCTAGCCAAAGTCACTAAATATTTTCTTGATAAAATGAGTTTTCCCCCAGTGGCTGAAACTCCAGTTGCGTCTTTTGCAGCCTCCCAACATTCCCATCAAGTCCATTCTTCTTGAGGGCAGAGTGTACCCTCAGCAAGTTTGCTGATGATACAAAACTGGGAAGAGTGGCTGACACACCAGAAGGCTGTGTTGCCATCCAGCAGGACCTGGACAGGCTGGAGAGTTGGACAGAGAGGAACTTAATGAAGTTCAACAAAGGCAAGTGCAGGGTGCACTTGTACAAGTTAAGGCTTGACCTGCTGGAAAGCAGCTCTGTGGAGAAGGACCTGAGAGTCTTGGCAGACAATAAGTTAACCATGAGTCAGCTATGTGTCCTTGTGTCCAAGAAGGCCAATGGTATCCTGGGGTGCACTAAGAGTGTGGCCAGCAGGTTGAGAGAGGTGGTCCTTCCCCCTCTACTCTACCCTAGTGAGGCCACATCTGGAGTACTGTGTCCACTTCTGAGCTCCCCAGTTCTAGAGAAACAAGGAACTACTGGAGAGAGTCCAGCCGCGGGTCCAAAGATGATTAGTGGACAGGAGCATCCCTCTTATGAGGAAAGGCTGAGAGACCTTGTTTTGTTTAAGAGAAGACTTGGAGGGGATCTCATCAGTGCTTATAAATAAAGGTGTTATAAATAAAGGTGTTATAAATAAAGGTGTTATAAATAAAGGTGTTATAAATAAAGGTGTTATAAATAAAGGTGTTATAAATAAAGGTGTTATAAATAAAGGTGTTATAAATAAAGGTGTTATAAATAAAGGTGTTATAAATAAAGGTGTTATAAATAAAGGTGTTATAAATAAAGGTGTTATAAATAAAGGTGTTATAAATAAAGGTGTTATAAATAAAGGTGTTATAAATAAAGGTGTTATAAATAAAGGTGCTTATAAAGGGCAGGTGTCAAGAGGATGGGGCCAGATTCTTTTCGGTGGTGCCCAGTGACAGGATAATGGGTGATGGGCACAAACTGGAACACAGGAAGTTCTATCTGAACATGAGTAAAAACTTCTTTACGTTGAGGGTGACTGAGCACTGGAACAGGCTGCCCAGAGAGGTACTAAAGTCTCCTTCTCTGGAGACCTTCAAAACCTGCCTGGATGTGATTCTGTGCAACCTGCTCTAGGTGATCCTGCTTTGGCAGGGGGCTTCTACTAGATGATCTCCAGAGGTCCCTTCCAACCCTGACCATTCTGTGATTGGGCTGGATTATTGATATCTGGCTAGTCATCAACAGAAGGATTTGTTATGGCAGTACTCTCACGTATAAGTTGGCAGACAGAAGCTTTAGCTGCTTTCTCTACCAATTCATTATTTCTTCAATTTAGCTGGATCCTTTGGTATGAGCTGGATGGTGTGCTAGAGTGATTTCCCTTGGACATTAAATAGGTTCCAATGACATTCAGATTTCAGGTCCATTAGAAATATTTTTTCCCACTGATGTAAGTAACCCTTGTTTTTTCTGTAGCATGCCTGTTACATTACACGTTCCAAAAGCATATTTAGAATCAGTATAAATAGTTACCTGCTGATTGTGTCCCCACCAGGCTGATGTTGATAATACAGTAATTCAGCCCCTTGGGTACTGACTGAGGGTTGTAGAGCTTCTGCTTCAAGTACCTCTAAGTTTCTCATCACTGCGTAGCCCTTGTGTCATTCTCCATCCACATAGTATGAAAATCCATTAGTGAAAAGGATGAGATCCAAGTTCTCTAGAGGTTAATCCTGTAGGTCTTCCCATAGGTGGCTGGAGTGAAACACTGCCTTAGCACAACCATGATATGGCTCACTATTGGAGGGAGCAGGCAGTAAAGTTGCTGGATTCAACCAGTGCATCTTATTAAAGTAATATTATCCACATTTAAAATTGTTAATTCACAACAACGTGCTTTTTATGGGGATGATTCATGTTGCTTAAGAATCATTTCTACTTCATGTGGGACATACACAGTTGCTGGATGATTCAGAACTAATGGTCTGCTTCTTTCTATGATAGTGGCTGTTGCTGCTATCGCTTTAACACACAAATTATTCCCTGTCAGTACAGGATTCATTTGAGTTGAGTACTAAACCACAGGGCAGCAGCATGGTGTTTAAGAGTCAGGTGACAGAGCGCTCAGGGATATGGTGTAGTTGAGAACTGTCAGTTTTAGGTTGATGGTTGGACTCGATGATCTTCAAGGTATTTCCCAACCTAAATGATTCTGTGAAGTTTCTACTATACTTTCTGCTGACACAGCTGAAGCTTAGAAGGAGTTGCACAGTGACTTTTTTTGCTAAAGAGATACATAGACAAAAAGCACCTTTTAAGCAGTCTTCCTGTGTCTTACTGGCAAGTAACAAATCATCTATACATTGTACAAATATAGAACCTCCAGGTAATATCTTTCAAATTTTCTCCTTACCACCCTGGCATGTGATCCTTAAAATAGCTGTGGATGTTAGAGGTAGTTTGGTCCACAAACACACTTGCTGCCAATTCGCTGTTAAAATTCTGGACAGTCATTCCCCCATATGTCAACAAACCTGTCACAATTTTCCCCAGGAGTCACCGTGGTGTTCCCCTGGCCTCTGTCTACATTCCTTCAGTTCAACTCCTCCTCTTCAGTTCAATTTACTCTTATCCCATGCAAGCTCTAATCACATTTATCAAATTTCTAACACCATCTCCCCTTCCCCAATTTGGCAATTATATCTATCTGATGAGACATTCAGAGAAAAGAATACAGTTAATCAATTTTTTTCTATAACAGGTGCTACCACTATCACTGATGGGCTCAGCTTCGGCCAGTGGCAAAAGGTCTATCTTAGAGCCGGCTGACATTGGCTCTCTCAGACACAGGGGCCACTTCTGTGGTCTTCTCTCAGAAGTCACTCTTGCAGTCCCCCTGCCACCAAAACCTTGCAATGTAAACCAAACACAGTCAGATCCTAAATCATAAGTTTATTGTAATGTCTTTTTTCTGACTGAGATGTAAAGTAAGTCTCTTCAGATTCTATACACAGGTGAATCATCTATTAGCTTCATTTTCCAAAATCAAAAATTTCCTGAATTTTGTATTCAGAATAGCAAGCCTGCTACCAAATTTGCTTAGGCAGTTAAGATAACACGAAACGGTGCTGTCTGTCAATGCCTGACGTTAGGCATACACATCCACATTCAAAATACCCGTCTGACTTAAAAAAACCTGTGAGATTACAACTCAAAACAACTTAAATCAATCTGTATTTTAGACATTTAAAGATTAAGACAGGTTTGAAAATATTGACATAGTAAGGATTATAAAGCAGGATATCCTGTTTGCTAAGCTATACTTTCTTTAGTTACTCAGTTGTTCAGAAATAAGCTCTCTAGCAAAAGTTCTAGGTACACTGAGAGATTATGAATACAGGTACCAAAACAAGGGTGCTGTCTCAACACAGTATTTAGTCACACTAAGCACAACTGCAAATGAAAAAGCTTTCTGAACTGCAATCACATGCTTTTCACCAGCCTCACTGAAGTACTAATACTGAAATCTAGATAATACTGCTTATATGATGCTGAAATTGTTCTGAAGTCTTCAGAAATTAAGTTGATGTGAAAAAGGATGACCACACACAAAATTCTCACTGGTATTGTTATTTCTTTATCTGAACCGATGCTAGCATAGTAAAAATGTTTCTGTCTGAAGTTTTGAGAGCAATCAATCAAATTCACCCAAACAGACAAACTGTGAGCATTACATGAAAAGGGAAGACACATTAGTGGTCTGGATGAGTCCCAAATCAAATGGGTAATCACACCCCTGAGGACAAGCCCAAAGTGCTGCTGCAAGAGGGGGAAGCCTTTCACCTTCCATTGGAAAGCCTCTTCCCAAGGCTGTGGGAGGCAGATGAGAGAGGTTTTGCACCATTCAGGGTAGATGTTTGAACCTTGGTAACTGTTCCTGTCATTTGTCAGAAATCATATATCAGAAGGTGAATCTCTTCTCTTGGAGCACTTTTGTTCTGAATAAGAAATTAACTATTGTACAAAAGAATGACTGAAGAGCAGATTCTTCTTAGCTAAGTGGAAGCATCTTTTGGGGGAGTCCAGAGTATAGATTCATCCCATGTAGTTTACCACCAAAAATCTATCTTAGAAGCACAATCTCTGCAAAGAAAAGTAATTTCCACCATTAGTAATAAAAGAACAAAAGTATAAGAGTTCTGTGCTACACCAAAGTGGGACTAGCATAGGCTTCAGGTAAACGTAAAGTCATTTTTGGTTTCCCTTTTCTCCAGTGGAGGGGAATCTGCACTTCCAACATCTGGTTCAACGTGTCTGAGGCCTGAATTGTTCTCTGGAAGTGTTTGTATTTCTCTTCTAAAAGCATAGGAAGAACTGGGTGAGTTTAACTTAATTTAAAGACTTCATTTAAGCTTCTGTAGTTTATGAATTGATTCTGGGTCTGACTCACCTATCTGATGACTAAAGTCCTCGCACAGAAAATCAAAATTTCTACTCTGAATCATATAAAGCGGGAACATGAACTTGATCATGAGATCCTGTTTCAGGAGAATTCTGGAAATGACCTTGCATATTCTATAGTTTTTATAAGATTTATAATTTTTAAAAGTGTGTCGTGACCCATAGTCTTATAGAATAACTTAGGTTGGAAGAGACCTCTGGAAGTATCTTATCCAATCCCCTGCTCAAATCAGGTCCAGCTATAGCAGGCTACTCAGCACCATGCCTGGTGAGGTTTTGACTGTCTCCAAAGATGAAGACTCCACAGCCTCTCTGGGAAACCTGCTTCCGTGTTTGACCACCCAAAGGATGATTTTTTTCTCCTGGTACCTAACTGCAACTTCCTCTGTTCTAACTTCTGTCCATTGTCCCTTGTCCTGTCAGCATGCACCATTGAGAAGACTCTAGATCCATCTTCTCTATACCGTAGCTCTGTATCCTGGTAAATAAGTTTTCATTGCTAGTACCAGGCCACAGGCTTTGCACTGGGTTTGTAAGGTCTCAGGACCAAGGCTTACTAGATTTATTTTCATCTTAAATTGCTTTGACCAGCTTGGATCTTTGATTTTATTTGTTTTAGTTGCAACAGCGGTTTTTCTTCCAACCAGATGACTATGTCTCGTTTGTCTTACTTTTGCTTATCTTTGCATGGTACAACAGTAATTTTTGAATATATATAAATAACAAGCAGTCATTCTTTGTAGAATGAAACATTTACAATACCAATGAGGACAAGTAAATCTCATCAGCTTCCAACAGACTCAGCTTGCTGGAACCCAGCATCTCCCAGGGAACAATTAGTACACTGGGGGCATTAACGTATGTTAGTGTTGGACATATGAACTGTAAGACAATTTTTGCCACCTTGGATGA
The DNA here is from genome assembly GCA_028020825.1 of Podargus strigoides. Lineage (NCBI taxonomy): Eukaryota > Metazoa > Chordata > Aves > Caprimulgiformes > Podargidae > Podargus > Podargus strigoides. The sequence goes on along the minus strand of CM051622.1, from coordinate 44,158,299 downwards.
TATCCCATGTTGTGCAGACGAATGGACTTTGGCCACACCATTTTGGGGATGAACTTGTCTATATTTCCTAAAAAGAAACATAAATATGAGTGAGTGCCACAGAATTGCTGTCCCTCTTTGTGTCAGACAAAAGAAACACTATATAACAATCTTCTTTAAGTACTCTGACTGTGATGAACTTAATTACTTGCTTTGTAAAAATACAATTCATTAAGGTTTGGGGAACCTTTAACTCTTCACAGTGAATGGATTTTAAAAGTACAAACAAATTCTGTATGCATTTATATGTACAGAACTCCAGAATAAATCCACAAAAATCAATGAAATTTCTTAAAATTTGTACCTGAAATAAAGCTCTTAAGCATAGAAATACTATGCAGCTTTGACTTTAAAGAAAAAAAAAAAAAAAAAAGTCCTTTAATTACATTTACTAGAAATAAAATTATAACGTCTATCTGCATAGTTGGTTAGTGCCAGTGTCTCTAGGCTGTTATTCCATAAAACTCACAGGAACTTTAAGCAGCCTAAAATTTGCTAAAGTTTTGGTTTTTTCTTAGTTCCAGTGCTTATCTAGATGCACTTCTAGTTGAAGGTCAATAAAACTCTCTCACTGTCTCTACTTCTTCAATGTTATGGGTTGTTTTTATTTGAATAATTTGATTTTATCTACAAAAGTTATTAAAAAATAACTTAAAGCATAAATATGAAAACTCTTTGAGTATTAAGATAAACTAAAGGATAAATATACCATTAATGGGAAAGTGAACGCTTAAAATATTTTTATTCTTTCCACAGCCTTATGTTTACCAACTCTGACATTTTATCTTAATATCAATAATGTCCCTTGAAAAGACACTTGTCAGGGAATATTGGAGAGTATCTAAAAGTTTTTTTGTATCTGAAACTATGACTATTCATACCAACACTAGTTCTAAAACTTCAGTTCAGTTCATCAGCCCAGAGAAAGATATATCCATGTGGGTCCAACCAACACGGCTTAATTTTAATTTCACATATCAGCTCCTTGAAGCAATGAACTAAACTAAATGGTCCTATGCTGTCCTTAGGCTGCAAAATGTTGAGAGCAGAAAGCATTACTCTAATTATTTCAACAAGAAACAAATTACTGACACTTGTAACCTTCTATGGAGCTGAATAGAAGCAGAAATTAATAGGAGCACTGAGAGTAGTGTAGTCAAAACACATCATATCAAAAAAATTGGATGAAGCCCTCTAGGTCACCTGCTCTGGGAGACTAAAAAATACTGAAATTACTGTTAACTCATTTCAGGTTTGTCTATAAGAATATCACACGTCAAGAAGGAAATGAAAATGGGGAGTTGGGAAGTGTGTGTTTAACCATTGATACAAATGTCTACTGGAGACGTTTTCTCACTGTATTTTTAGAGACTCACTGGACATTCACTGTTCCCTTTGAATCAACCCATTATTGCACATACATACATTATCACGTAAGTCAAAAATAATTCTGGTGCTCCTTTGAAACTGGTTGTAACATGTTTATACACCATAGCTTGTCTGTTACATCAGACTAGTAGATATTTATAAGACAGGTAAGGTGCCTCACAATGGATGCACGTTGTTGGCAGCTGTTGATAGACTAGAAAAGTAGCAGGGAATATAATTAAGTGAAGAACTAGGATTCCACATACTGAAGAAGTCTTGGTGATTTAGAATACACCTTTAGAAACTCATCATGTGCTGACTCCCAGTGTGTAGCAAGTAATAACAGAAGGAATACTCTCAAAGCAAGTTTTAAAAATCAATTTGTATCTTCTTTGTGGCTATAAAAACAAACACAAAAAAACACAGAAAAAACTCAAAGGGGAAGAAAAGAATGTACAGATCATGGAAGGAGGGGCTGGCCACTTGGGAGAAACATAAGTCTGTTGTCAGAGGATGCAGGGAGGCAACTAAGAAAGTCAAGCCCTCCTTGGAATTAAACCTTGCAAGAAAGGTCAAGGACAACAGAAAGGGCTTCTTCAAATACATTGCAGATAAAACTAACACTAGAGGCAATGTAGGCCCACTGGTGAATGAGGTGGGTGCCCTGGTGGCAGAGGATAAAAAGAAGGCAGAGTTACTGAATGCCTACTTTGCCTCTGTCTGTACTGCTGGAGGCTGTCCTGAGGAGCCCAGGACCCCTGAGGCTCCAGAGGAAGTCAGGATAGGGGAGGAGTTGGTCCTGGTTGATGAGGACTGGGTTGGGGATCAGTTAAGCAACCTGAACATCTATAAATCCATGGGACCAGATGGAATGCACCCAAGGGTGCTGAGGGAGCTGGCGGATGTCATTGCTAGGCCACTCTCCTTCATCTTTGTTAAGTTGTGGGGAACAGGAGAGGTGCCTGAGGACTGGAGGAAAGCAAATGTCACTCTGGTCTTCAAAAAGGGCAAGAAGGAAGACCCGGGTAACTATAGACCAGTCAGCCTCACCTCCATCCCTAGAAAGGTGATGGAACAACTTATCCTGGAGGCTGTCTCTAGGCATATCAAGGATAAAGAGGGTCATTAGCGGCAGTCAACAAGGCTTCACCAAGGGGAAGTCATGCTTGACCAACCTGGTAACCTTTTATGAGGACATAACCCAGTGGATAGATGATGGTAAAGCAGTGGATGTGGTCTATCTTGATTTCAGTAAAGCATTTGACACAGTCTCCCACAGCATCCTCGCAGCCAAACTGAGGAAGTGTGGTCTGGATGATTGGACAGTGAGGTGGATTGTGAACTGGCTGAAGGAAAGAAGCCAGAGAGTTGTGGTCAATTGGACAGAGTCTCGTTAGAGGTCTGTATCTAGTGGACTCCCTCAGGGGTCGGTACTGGGACCAGTACTGTTCAATATATTCATCAATGATTTGGATGAGGGAATAGAATGCTCTGTCAGCAAGTTTGTTGATGACACAAAACTGGGAGGAGTGGCTGACACATCAAAGGGTTGTGCTGCCATTCAGAGAGACCTAGACAGGCTGGAGAGTTGGGCGGGGAGAAATTGAATGAAACCTGCCTGGACGTGTTCCTGTGTGACCTGACCTAGGTATTCCTGCTCTGGCAGGGGGATTGGACTAGGTGATCTTTTGAGGTCCCTTCCAGTACCTAACATTCTGTGATTCTGTGATAAACACGTCCATTCCCGAGTTGTTCAAAACTACTGGGAACAAGAGATGTGAAGAAAGTTTTGAGTGGTAACAGTTTGATACGGAGGTTGTTCCACTCTCACAATCATAACATTTATAGTGTTACTGTCATTCACCCCAAATTAAATATCAGAAGAGAGAGTGGTCTTTCAAATATACAAAAGCTAATTAATTAAGTGGTTTTCTAGTTATTTATCTTATTTCTTGTTTCAGCTTAAAAACGTTAGAGTATTCAGCCCAGCAGATTTGGTCAAATCATTTATTCAGTGAAATGAAAATGACACCACTTTAGAGTCAAATAAAAAGAAAATTGTACAAAAACCATTTGTACAATTTGATACAACCGTTTGTATCACCCTTATTTGTTACAGTTTAATTTTAATACCTTTTTCAGTTAATTAATGTGATTTTCCCACCACTCTTTCTTAACATAAATACACATTAGCGTCCTGACTAGTGTACTCTACAAGTGTAAGTGTTTTGGTCACTTTTAAAAGATATGCCGTTGGTGGATTGTGCTACTAATAATATACTGTGTAAAAAACAGATATGGATTGCATTCAGTTCTTATCCAAAGAGGTGGCAAAATATTGCAGTCCTGTTTGTAAGACCTTAGACTCTCAGTGTAGGATTCACCTGACCAAATGTTGAGACTGGCAATTTTTATCTCAGCTAAGTACCCCCAGGCCCCTTTTATAGTCGCTGGAGAGAAGTCGTCACATCTAGAACAGACACATTCTAAAGCAGACATCTAAAATAGATGGGATGAATTGCCTCCAGAAGTGACTATTGCTTTCCACTGACTATAAAGGGATCCCAGGTGACAAGTTCAGAAGTAGATACTTAATGTTAGGAGGTATGAATCCCGATATCCTTGTAAAGACAAAATAAATTGAAGTCAGTTGTGAAATACAGACTAAATTATTATCAGAATTTGTGGATGAAGAAAAAAAAAAAGAAAATAAAAGAAAGATATCAAACATCAGACATGAAATTTTGAAAGGGATTAGTATGCCAGTTTGAATCCTGGGGAAAGAGCTGAAATCCTTTATGCTTCTTTTGGAGCCAATCATGTACATGGATGTAATGTATTTAAACATCTCTATGAACAACCAGTTAGAGGCATGCCTGTCAATATTCTTTCTGCTCACAAAATTGCTAATTCTAGCTGTAGATGATCTAAATTCTATTTAAGTTCCTTTCTCTAGTTTCCCTTAGTGTGAACTAGCCAATATGAAATACTGTCTTTAGGCACTAAAGTAAGAATATAAAATATCTTAATCTGGTCTGTATAGTTTGGGAACAGCAATTAGACTACTGGGAATTTTAATGGCAAGAGGAATGTTAAGAAAGCTAATGCTGAAATAACTTACTGGAGTAAAGTTGATTAAAAAATAACATTTTTTATTCTCACAAAAGGGAAAGAGGTAATGAAATTATGTGGATTCGGGGGTTAAATTTGGCAGCGTTGTGCGTCTTTATCTGAAGATATTGCAGTTAAGTTGGAGAAGAATGGCTAGAATTTTAGAAATCACCTCCTGCAGAATTTAACTGCTGGTAATGAGCTGCTAATGGCAAGTAATTTAATGAAGTTGCCTGATGCCCAAAGAAACTAACTGCAGTTAAAATCTGCCTGAGCAGATTCACTTCCAAACAGACACCTCTCAAACCAATGGTTTTTAGGAAAACACACAAGTGGATTGTACCTGCACTATTGCCAAAAATGTATAGCCAAACAGTATCATGATGGTCAATATTTACACAGGTACAGGTCTTCAAAGGCACAGGCCTAGAAAAGATCTAACAATGCTCTTTGATTGATGCTCTGATCCCCAGTCCCTGAAGTGCAGCTTCTGAAAATGATATACAAATACTGTGGCCTCTGTTAGCTCAAAGTGCCTGCAGGTAGGCCAGGTATGGTATTTCGGGAATATATACAAGCACCAGTTGCTACTTGGTATCTATTCTTTAAACTATCTGGTTTTGGACATACACTGCACAGCACTAAAACCAGGTTATTGCTTGATCAATTCTGCCATCTAATGGCTGAATTCAGACAGCTCTTTCCACTACTGTGAAGTACTGGTTTTTAACTGAATCAGACTTTCTGGTATCTGGCAGATATTTCTATTCTGTATCAGTTTCTGAAGCAGGGATTGTTGTGCTCCCATAAGAGATATAACCATCCTGCAAAAGTATAATTTTTTCCTGTGGCTTCTTTACTCCAGAAAGTGAAGCAGGTAGGTTCCCTGCTGTGCTGTGTGACTGCAGCTCAGAGAAGACACTGCTATGAGTTAAGACCACCTGGTAAGTAAAAATTCAAAAAAACTTCAAAGACCCTCCAATGCCAAAACCCCAGGAGGAGACTCCCTCTGGACCTAGCATGGCTTTGAAGGTAGACCTCTCCTTAATCCCAGCCCCTTCCTTATTGGAAAGCTGAAGCAATACCTCCCACTGTGCCTCAGGCTGATTAAAAAAAATGCACAGGGAAAAAATTAAGTGATTATTTGCACTCACATAGAAACCACACGAAATGCACTTGATTATCCCAATTTTTATATATTTTTCATATGTATATTTTGATAGACATATATTTGTCTCACATTAAAATGAAATGTACTTTCATTTTAATTGCATCAAGCATCTTTGTTAATGGGCTGCTTGCAGTCAGAACATAATGTGCTGAGGGATTAGCAGTAATAAAGTATGGTCACGCTGCTGCAAATACCATCCTCCCCTTCCCACACTCTCTCTTTTCACAATGGCATGCTTATGGGGAAGAATGTGCTTAAATTTGCTGGAAATGGCAGAAATCAGTTCATGTATGAGTTTTCCTAAGAATAAGACAAGTAAACACTTCTTGTCAATTAGGAGATTAAACTCCATCCTCAAAGAAATTTTACTTTTGCTTGGAGTATTCATACCAAAAAAAGGAGAGTTTTCTGTGTTTGTGCAGTTGTTTATAGTTGATTTCATCGAACCTTTAAGATCAAAGAAAAAAAAAGAAAAATCAATATGAGTGATTTTCTACTAAAATAAGCATTAGAATAGGTCATTATTGCCTTTTTTTTTTTTTTTAAATTATGTTTTTCGACAGGCACTACCCCTCCCATGAAAGTTAAGAGTTATATAAACATCGTGAGGGGGCAAACTAGTGGGTAATGTTTTTTTCACATTTATTCATGTTTGCTGACCTCTACTGTAGTAATATACCACTGATTAGAGAAGCAGCAGCATCTGGCCAAGGTAGTATAACATGTTAGCCCAGTACGGTTTCTCAAATCAGAGGCCACCTAAAAGACCTGGAAATCTCCCAAAAGAGCAATAGAAAGCATGTAAAAAGTGAGACTCTCTAGTGTGGTCGCTAGATTGGTAATTTGAGGGTGTCCAAAGAGCAAATGCACTGTCTACGGTCACTGTAGCTTAGTGTCCCCACCTGGAGGTGGAGTCAATCAAACAGCATAAGCAGAAACTGAGCAGCTGTTTTTAAAATGCTGGTGACATCAGAATTGGTAGACATAGAAATCCAAGAGGGTTGATACCTCAATCTTTCATGTTTAGCTGCTGAAACATGTATGCTACTGGTGAATCAAGGCTTTTTTCTAAAAAATTACCTTCCTCTGTCTTGTGTTCCTCTGTGCAAGATAAAATCCTAACATGTAGAGTTTCTTGACTTAGAAGGAAAAAACCTACATCATGGATCTTCTCCAGAGCCCAGTCACAGTCATATGGCTGACACTGTGACCCAAAGTTCAGGGGTCCACAACCCACAACTGTACTCACCTCGTGGTCATCCATTGTTTGCTGGAATAAAACATCTCTTTTGCTCCTGGACCTTGTAAAACAAAGCTGAGGAGACTAGGTATCAATGGACGTTCATAATCACAGATGACTGAAGGATTCAGTACATTGCTTCATCAGTGCTTATGAAATAAATCATACAATATCCAAGAAAAGACCAGGAAGAAAAGGTAACAATACACAATTTGACTAGGTCAACAAATTAGATAAAAAGGCAAACCTATTGTCAAAGCTTTTTTTGTACCTTGTATATTTTTTCCAAACCTGTAACTATGGTGATTGCTCTGTTTTACAATTAATGCAGAAATAACATGACAGAAAGCCCTGCAGAATTATCCCACTCAGGCTGCAGTCCACACTATAGTTTGGCAATGACAAAAATAAGGATTGCAGTGTCAACGACTGGCTCCCACCTTGTACTGCACTTTTCTATCCTGTCAGTTTTGCTGACAGAGATGATTCATGGTGCACTTAGCAGCAGATCTGAAACCTGAAATCTGAAAGAACACCTCCAAGGGATTTTTTGCTGTAGAATAGTTGGAATCACAATCTACATGTGTTCTAGTAATTTATAATGTGGTATTATACCTTATTTCAGTGGTGACCCATTTAGTCTAGTAGGCTAATAGTGATTTATATCAACCTTTCCACCATCGTCAGTCCACTACCTAATTTTGCAGTCCTACCCACAGCTGACATTTTACTTTCTTATCCAGACTAGTAATCATTTCATGTTATATGAGGGACATTCATGGAACGTTTAAATTCAATGTAGTCCCAGGGAATAATTAAAAAAAAAAGAATATGTTACGTATATATGTTAATCCATGAAAACGGAATTTTCCAAAACAGTCTCTAGGTAGAAATAAAATCTGTTTGGTTTTGTTTTGGTTTTGGGGTTTTTTTAAGGCTGGAATTTGAGGGTAGATTTTTTTTCAAAATAAAAATGCAGTCATTTTTTTCATTTAGAAACAATGAAGTTTTTTTATGATATCAGTTCTGATTTTGACAAGACCAAAATGTTATCAGCTGAAATTCTAAATAGATCATATGAAAATATAATATTACAATGCATGATAGAATATAAAAATAAGAATAAATTATGAAGCTGAAAGAATTTCTCTTTATTAAAATGAAATATCTAACCAATAGCAAAGTAAAATATTTTTACCCTATTGAAACAAAGTAGGAGGGGAAATAATTCATTTATTCTTTACTCTTCAGGAATATCATCAAGAGACATTTTTTCTACAGTATTTTGTCTGCAGCAAAAGATATTTCCAAAACAAAATTTATGGGGTTTTGTTTGTTGTGGGGTTTTTTGTTTTGTTTTGTGTTTTTGTGGGTTTTTTTCTCTGAAGAACATACCCTTTGATCAATCTTGTTTATTATAAGTATCCATTATTTGGAAAGCATTCATATGTAAGGATTCCACATGTAAGATAAGGATCCTGTTGCACTGAGAACACACACTGAAATGGCCCCTAAGAATTCATTGCTTATACATTTTCCAGGTAGAAGGCATAAGAAAGGGTACAGAAGCCTAGAGCAATGAAGATGAAGACCATATGGCACTTCAGTGGTGGAGTCAGAAGGAAGAGTCAATATACTGTACAGTGTTGTCCCAGATCTGGGTTCTTTACCTGATGTTTCACCCTTATCTTGAGTGCAAACTGAATCTCTTACTCACAAGCCTTTTTTGATACTCCAGAGAAAAGTGCTGATTTTTTTGGTCTTGCATGCTTCAGTATGATAGATAAACTTTCAGTTTTCATACTGGTCTCAATGGTTTTATAAGTACTGTAGAGGTAGAGCCTGACTCTTGAACAGTCTAGGGGTCTCGGCAGGCTTCACAATGTCCTACCTAGCTCATGCTTACTTTCTCAGTTAGCCCCCTGCATTTCTGTTTCTTCCCTTCAATTTATTACCCTCTTTGATGTTCTCTTAGTCTTTGTTGACGTCTTGAATACACCCCTGAGGGCTGGTGACATCCTGTGATTCATCTTAGGACCTTATCTTCTCTTTCTGATGGTTCTCCAGCCTTTTTAAATGTCCCCTGACTGCTACCAGCTCATGCTAGTGAACTTTAAAGCTCTCCTCTGTTCACCTCCTTTCCATCTTCACAGTGTTGTCTCTGTGCTTATCTTTTACCTTCCCTCTGTCTGCATATATATACATAGGAGAAGATGCCTACAAAGAGGTGGAGAGCCTGAAAGGATTGTTGTTAAATTGGCTAGTATTCAGGTGTCAAGGTTTTGGCAGGCAGAAGCCCATGAAAAAGGACAGGAAGGACAGTCAGCTGGAGAATGTAATTTATTTAAAAGCAAACAAACAAATAAAGTAGTTATATACATTTCTACAAAACCTAGATCAAGACAGGGGAACAGGGAGGAAAAATAAAACAAATAACTGCCTCACTGTTAAGCAATGTCAAACTGTAACACTTCCAAAGAAAATATAAGAATTACAAGCTAAAAGAGTATAAGATGAATAACGCTGTTGGACTGCTTTCTACAGGACAGCACAAAGAGACCTTTGGCAAAGGCTGTTTATATCTCCTTCCACGATTCCATAAATGCCTTCCAAAGATCAACAACTGTCAAGCCACACTGGGTAACTGGCTTTCCTCTGCAGAATTTTAATTCATGTATAAAATCTAATTGGAGATCCAAACCAGAATAAACAAAAAACCCCAATAAGTTGAATTCAAGAGCTTCCACATATAAAGAAGTTGAAAAGAGTTACACACAAAACATAGCTGAAAACCAAGAAAGAAGACAAAACACAGAAAGGTAATTTGCACCTAATAAAACATGATCACAAGGAATCCCACTTCCACAAGGAAAAGTGAATATCTTATCCTTAATCCTCGTTCTAGGACATGATAGATCTCCAACAGTAGATGCTGTGTAGAAATAAAGCAGTATTTCTCTTGAAATGCATTTCCCTTTGTCTTGATACAGATGTGCATTTGACATAGTTTTTTTGTAAGAAACATAATTGTAGTTTACCTAATATTGCCATCTAGTGGTAAAAAGATCAACTCTGAAACAATCCTCTTTGAAAGGAAGGTACCATTCCATGATTTATACACTAATGTAAAAAAGAGTTAACAAAAACATAGTGTTAACAATAGCACACAAGAAAATGGAGCTCAGTTTGCAGAACAATGCATGCCTCAAATATTCTGTTAACTGTACGTGCAAGAACACAAGCCATTGAAGTATTGAAAAAAAGTCATGGACAGGGCATGCCAGTGTTATGAAAGTGATACTCCAGATACCAACTAACATCTTATAGCTGATTTAAAACAAGGAGCTAGATGATCTTTGAGGTCCCTTCAAACACAAACAATTCTATGATTCTATGAAGACTCTGAGGTTAGCTCAGTAAGTAAAAGAGTCTGATGTGGCTTAAACAAGGGAAATGGGGAGAACCTGTAATATTTAGACACTTTTAAAATCTGTTGCTTAGCTATAGGTTGTGAGTCCATATGTATTATATAAAATTTAAAATGTCAGCTAATAAGGCTTATTGTAAATTGATTATTAGTCAGTATTTTGTATTTCAAGTCTGTTTTCAATCAAAAGCTGTCAGACTTATCTTCAAACCATAATATGATCCTGAAAGATTTTTATCAGCCCTGGAAGGAAGTCTGTGGATGCTTGGCAAACCACAAACTGCTTGGAATCTGACAGAAGGAGGACTGTAAATTCCCTTATTTATCCACTTCTAAAGATCACAAGAGAAGATCAATCTTTGTAATAGTTCATGCCAAAGGTCTCTCTAGACCAGTATCCTGTCTCCAACAACAGGGAAAAGAGTGGATATATGGCAAAGAACTATGGAGGGAGCAGCAATACATCTCCCAGAGTTTTCAGCCACCTTCCAGAGTTTTGCAGCTTTGGACCTTTGTGAATCACAAGTATTCGATAGCCCCTTCTGGATTTCTCTTCCACAAAGAATGGGATGAAGAGGCGTCAGCCTGATGTTACAGCAAAACTTGTGATACAGAACTCCAACCACAAACCCAAATCCACCTATTTGTAAAATGACAACCCAGTGACAGAATGAGTGCTCTGTAATCATAGAACTTGATATAAGTGGACGAGAACAACTTTTCACTATTCTGGTGCTTCTGTATGACTTCCTAGTCTATAACAGTATGATGGATTCACACAGAACCAGTGCCTTTACTTTCCTGCCCTCTAACATTCTTTGGGAAATTTTTTATTAAAAACATTTTTTTAAAAGTCAGTTAACTTTTATTGTATATATTTTAACAACTTTATGCGTCCTGAGAAAGACTTTATATGAAATAGCTTCTCTGGCTTAGAACTATACGCAAGCCACAGGTGGTATCACTTGAACCACGTCTTATCTCTATCTCTGTACTCAAGGAGAAATATTTTTTCATGAGAAAGAAAACTTTCAAAAACATTCAGAATAAATATTAAGGAAAATTCTGTGTTAACAGTTGCACATGATGGCAAAAGCACAACCTAGAGTGATGAATAGAGGATGGTATTAGGGTTTCAGAATTTGTATATGTGCTTTGATGTTATGGATCAGAAAAAGGCTCTGTGCTAAGAACTAGGGGTGGGTTGAGGGCTTCGATAGCACTGAGGGATTATGCTTGGACGTAGGGTAAGGGCCTAGCAAAGGTGATCTCTCGATTTCTGTTCCAGACATATCACTATCTCTTCAGTCCTCCTTACCTCCACAAAATCCCACTGCTTTGTTGGTTGAGCTCTCTCCTGCCTGGCCTCCAGCTCATGGACAATCAGCTGCTGAAACAGAGGGGCTCTCACAGTCAACAGCCAAGTGCTTGCCCTCTAACCTGTATCTCCCTCTTGCATCCCATTATCTCCCTGCTCCATAAGTGAGTTTGGTAGGGCAGAGGGTTAGTGGTCAGATTTGGGTATTTTTTTCCACAGGGGTCTGCAGTGTGTGTGGGAAGAGGTCATGGACTTCCCTGTGCGGGACACAGCCTATGCCAGCTCCACAGCAGACAAAACATATGCACTGTGTGACAGGTTCAGAGGAATTTCTGAAGCCTCTGCAAAAAAAATATTAGGTGGTAAATGCTGAGACAAAGAGACGAGGAAAAAGACAATGACTCTAGAGCAAAAGACACAAGAGAATGCCTGAGGAGAAGACAGTAGTGCACAAGAAAAGCCGAAAAATTGCAGCCTGAGTAGGTGCTGGAGACAAAGAGTAGCCTGAGCAAGGGCTGGAGTCAAATATTAGGCTGGACAGCAACAGAGAGGAGACTCAGGAGGAGGTATGGCTCTTAAGGGACTGAGGCCGGTGGAGAAAACTGTGTTGGAGCAGCTGAGTAAGAAACAAGGAGCAGCAAAAGAAAAGGAGCCACTGTGCCAACCCCAGTCTCCTACACCATCCGATGCCTCACCAAAGGGTCTGAGTGTAATGCACAGCAAATGAATTAGAGGCATGAAAGAGGAGAGCAGAGATGTCCAGAGGGAAGCTGAGATATTTTCCCTGACTGTTTATTTGTTCAATTTTTTTTTGATACCAGGATCAGTAACTAAAAGTTCTGTTAATTTGCAATAAATTACATTGATTGAAATTCCCTGACACAAACCTGTTTTTCTTGCCCATCTCCTCAGGCTTTCAGTCCACAACCTCACAACCCCTGCCCTTCTTCTGCCTTCTGAGTGTCTAGCACATGCAAGCTAAGGTTAGGAAGGGGCTCTAGCACTTGAGGCTTAGAGTGAGGGGTGAAGGCCTTGAGTTAGGGTGGCAAAGGCTTCAGGTATCTTGTTAGGACTTCTGCTTAGCTGCCTGCATTGAGGCTGGGACTGGCTACTGAGCTCACCTAACTTAGGAGTTAGTCTTCGGGATCAGGGAAAGGCTTCAGGTGAGGGTTCTGGGTCTGCTTAAGGATAAGGGGATAGGCTATGGTCTAGCTTTTGGAGTTAGGGGGTCATTGTAGTATGTGTTAGAAAAATTACCTTTCTTAGTCAGTCTTATTTTGTCTATTTTATACAGAACAATTGTTTGATTTTCTATTTGTCATACACTTCTAATGAAAGTTTATATCAAACCGTGTTTTGAATTGATCTTTGTTTAGTATATTTATACTAGACTCATTTCCTTGTGTTGTTTGATGCTCTATACTTTTCCTTGGAGCTGGTAAATTATTAAAAGATCTACTTTATCAAAACTGAAAGCTGGAGTCAGGACATACTACCTGCGAAGTTAATTAAAACCTAATACAGCAAACAGAACGAGGGATCGTGCACACAAATTGCACTTCTTGCTTGTTACCAGCAAAGGGAGCTGTTAAGCGCTCCAAACTGCTGTATCCTAATGACTGAAAGGAAACGGGAACTTAAGCTTGAATATTATCACTACAACGAATATGTCCAATTAAATTATTTATTGCCTGGTCTTATTCTGTTGTTTATACATAAAATATCGCTTTTTTGTTTTTATTTTTTTCCCCACAACAGTTTATTCCACAATTCTTTGCATTCATCATTGCTAAAGACTGCACGTCCTTTTACAAGAAGTCTCAGCCTCCTTGTGAAAATTTTCTAACTTTCAATCACATAGTAGCAATAACTGCATAAAAGGAAGCTAAAGAATCTCTTGGCAATATCACTTTCTGACCAGGTGTCTGTCATTGTCATTGTGACTAATTGATAAGCTGATCTTTTGCTCTGTGGTAATAACACCTTATTTGGGTTGCCTTTTATCTCCCTGAGGTAGCAATGAAATCATTCTGCTTTCAAAAGATAACTACAAAGCCCACACTGTAACACACTAGTTGCATGAAGGTTAGAGTTGATAGATCATGAAATGTTCTTTTTGGTCTTTCATCAATTTACTGTACACTTAAACATAGTAAAGAGCATAAAGATCCCTTTTAACCTCTCAAAGAAAATCCAAAAGACAGGAAAATAGATGTGGGTGGCTATAAAAAGTAAAGGTGTTACTTTCCTCTGTTCATTCATGACTTAAACTTGAACCGTCTGTCTCACCATTGCCAAGATTAAGGAAAAATAAACTTTGCTGTGTAATGCTATCTGCTGGCAGATATTAATAACATTCCAGATGATCTAGTATTTACTCAGCATATGCTCTAAGTGTAACTAAGCATTATAAAAATACACTGAAAATCTTTGTTCATTCTGCAAAACAGCTATGATAAAGAGGTTACATTTGTATGACAGAAAAAACATGTGAAAAGCGATTTGGCACAATAAACCAATGTACTTCTTGCTGTCAACGGGCAATGGAATTGCAAGAGGAGAACCAAATAGCCTGAAACACAGGTGAATTGACTGTAGTTTAGGTACCTAATCACTGTGAGCTGGATGCTAGCTGCTGGAAGGCAAAACAGCCATTACTGCACCACAGTTGTTTTATGAAAACATGTCCAAAAGCTCTCAGGCACATAGAAATAGAATAGTTCAGGCATGTGGGTTTGTTGAGTGGGTATTGTTTTTCCAGTTGAAGCTATAAAATACAATTTGAGCGTACTTAACATTCCATTATAAAATAGAAAAAAAAAAAAAATTATCTACTCTAACAGCTCAGCTCCTGACTTTGCCCTTCCGTCCTTATTCTAAGCTCACTCCAGCCCTCATTGGACTCACAGGGACAATTCAGTTTTCTAAACTTTCAGAAAATTTCATTTTCCTTTTTCTTCTCTCCCTCTCACCCCCTCAGAAAAGTGAATTGGTTTGTGCCAATCTACTTGAGCCAAGACTACACAAATGCCAGTGATGCCTCAAGAGGCAGGACCATTCAACTAAAACTAGGGTGAGGAAAGATTGATGGTACTGCATCATGTAGCTTCACTCTCGCCTCCTGGCAAAGTGCAAACCAGATTATTTATAAGGAACTTGTTTCTAGAAAAATTCATATCGGATTTTCATATTACTGGTAGGATCTGCTGTTAATAGAATAGTAAGATATAACAGAAACGTTTGGAGTCATCATGACTGAAGCAGTGTATGCTGTTACTAGATTGAATTTAGTAAGCCTAGCTCAGAATCTATCCATTTCTTCTCCTTCAGTACATTACCAGACTGTCCTCTCTTCTTTCAGCTGCAGCAGCCTGGGCTTCTGAGTTTTATATAGTTTTAACGTGTTCATATGGTTTACAGTTGGACTCAATGTTCTTAATGGTCTTTTCCAACATAAATGATACTATGATTCTATGTATGTTGCTTTTAAGTGTGCCTTTCTCACACTTTCTCTATTGTTTCCTCTTTTCTTACATGTTTATACTCTTACACAAGCTGCCTACGCATCTCACTATGCCTGTAACAATAAAAATGTGGAAACAGCCTACATGAATTTAGAAAACCCATGACTAACCTACTTGTGTCTTGTTTCAGTCATACCTACAGCAAAGAGAGAAGGCATAGTCTTCTTTCTGCATGGCAACTCTTCTTGAAAAAAACTTGTCTTTACTTATGCCACAAATGCTTCAAGAAGGCTTTTTTCTTTTTTCTTTCCCATGTTGCTAGATATACACACCTCTTCTATTTCCCACAATGTTTCATCAAGAGAAAAGGCACAGAGTGACTCTGGGGCACCACAATCTCAAAAAAACCCCAGAAACCTGGACATCATGACACTAGAACAGCAGAGTCTGGCGATACGATTTTCCAGAAACAAACATCCTTCCAGTCACAAAATAATCTAGGGGTTAGTGGCCTCTATTGATATGAAAATCTTTAAGAGGAAGAAACAGCACTTTTGAAGAGATAGAAGTCTTTGAGGAAGGTCCCCCACCCTAAATAAGCAGATATGGGTTTTATCAGCTTTCCAGAAAATCTCAGTTTATAAATTAGCCAAGTAAGAATTATATTCACAAATGTGGTGGTTTCTGAGCTCCAGTACAGTAATAATAATAAAGTACAAAGTGGTACACAAACAACTTTGATGATCAATTCTGAAGTACATGTATAACATTGAAATCAGGTGAATACATTTCATTGTTAGTAGAGGTGTACTTTAAAAGTACCTGATAAGACTGCTGCCTCATTTAATTCAGCTGTGCCTGCTGAAGTCAAAGTTGTTTTCAGTAGAAACAGAATTTTATGCATAAAGCTGAAGGGAAATTTTTAGATTCTGTCTTTCCTTCCCTCACATGAGAGAAAAATTAAACCAGCAAAAGTATTTTACCACAATGAAGTATCACAAGTTGCTATTCAACTATGGCCAAGAATGTGATACCTGTATTTTTACTATCCAGTTTAAGTGAACAGACATATTCAGAGAAGGAAGTACTATGGATCATGAATAAAATTATGTGAAACTCACTACTGTGACTTTCTAGGCTGTGGAAAAATCTGTCCCGTGAATTCATGAGGGAATTTGAAGCATTAAAAAGGATGATGAAAAACAGTGATGGAAACATGGTGGTGAAAGATACTGCGAGATCATCAGGTCTTTTCCTCTTCTACCATAGGAAGCAAGATTGTTATTTATTTTCTATAAATGCAGTACGCTCCATCTTTGAACCACATGGGTTTCCTTTTTTTTTTTTTTGACAAATAATCTCTTCCCTGCTCAGAAGAAAATCTTCTGATTTGTAGTCCTAGTTTACTCACTGACAGTTTACACCCATTTATTGAACTTACATGTCAGGTATGTGAATATTTCTTCCCCCACCTCACATCTCCTCTCAGCTCTCATTTCATCAAGCAAAAAGAACCATGTCTTGCTGGTCTCCCCATGCTACAGTGTTTTGTCTTTTTGTATGAATCACTTCTCTGAGAGCATTTTGAGAAGTAGCAAGTCAGTGGAGGTAATATTTTTCCTAAAATATCAAGATATTTGATCAATGACATTATTATTGGTTTATGTACAGGCATGTGTCTTTCCTTCTTTCCAGAATTTTAGAACTAGGTAACAGCTTTCTGTTCCTGTTCTTATAAAGAAATGGAAATGTTTTCAGTTTATTATTTGCTCTTACATTTTTTCTTTCACTAGAACACACTTCTGATTGCTTTTCTGAAAGCACCTTTCCCTTGTTTTGTTTAGAAATGCACTGCCTTTTACATTAATTCTGGTGAGTATCACAGTCTTCATGTTTTGAAATTAACAGTCCTTTGTAGGTGTTACAAGACCTCAAAGTTCAGAACTGGGCCAATATTACTTGCCAGAGCTACACCAGTTTACACCTGCTGAGTCCTCCAGCCTCAGACATCTTAATGCTGTAATTTTATACTAAGTATGTGAAGCATAAGTATTTCAATTATTTAAAAAGAACAGCTTTAGGCACCAACCAGCCATAGATCTGAATTTTCTCCTCTCGTTTTGTCCTAAACATCTGACAAGAAACTCCAGGAATTATACATCAACTTGATGTTAAGAGTCAGTTTCTTCATAATTTTTCATGTCAAACAGCCTCGATTTGGTGGCAGGAGGATGTGAGAAATTACTTTACATTTCTTGGACATTGAGACTTAAAACGACACTATTAGTTATTATATTTCTCCTCCAGCTGGATACATTTCTTACGTTTCTAAAAGGCAACTGCTTGCTCACTGGTGTGCAGAGAAGGAGCTAGGTTTCTAAACCTGAGATAAAAAAATCTGGTGGAGGAAAAAATCATTTAACAAACAACAACCGTAATGAAAGAAACAACTGAACATGAAACATCCAGGTAGCTCTGAAACTCAGCCAGGCCTGTTCTGTCTTTTCATCTCTCACATTTACAGCATTTGGAATGCCTATGCCTGAATTTGGTGTTTAGATAAATATCACACAATTGCATATTTGCAGGTTGTTTATAATGGCTTTTGCAAATGGATTTCAGCGTGCTTCAGGGGAAGTACAGAGACTGTGCTTATCCTTTAGAAATATTTAGAATTTCCAAGATTCAAGCAAGCTGGAGTTTTAGTCTTTGATGTACTGGAAACCTCCTATCCTACTTCCTCTAAAGGCATATTAGAGAAGACAGAGAACATTTTAATTGTCAGACATTTCCTTCAGAAGTCCAGTAGATCAGCTATATATGGGAAGCTGTGTATACAGCCATTTTTGCTGCATTGATAGTAAGTGTAGTTTCTGTTCACTGTTTCAGTGATAACAAAGAAATCTAGTTGAAGTAATCCCCTGCTAGCTACCGTGCTGGACTGACTTGAGCTCCTGGCAAGTCATGTTCCCATCCCTGCATAAATCAAGAAACAAGAGCAACATGGTCAGGTGAATCACTCTCTAATCTCTCTAATTTTATGGATTAGATCTCCTCCAGCTTCTGTGTAAACCTAGACTATTAGTTTACTTCTAGAATCTGCAGTATTTGTATTTATAGTGTGACAAGTTTAATATCACCTGCAGATCTCCATGGCATTGTTAATACATTTTCGTTGATAAGAGCTGCATTAAAGTAAAGCCTAAATAAAAAGTAAAAAGGCGGATATCAGATCTTTAACATTACGGCTACCCAGATTACAAGAGAACCAAAACTATTTCAAGGGGAAGAATTATGGCAAGAAAACTTCAAATAGAAGTGAAAATGATGCACAACTCAGTTACATCTTAAATTTAGCTACTGCCTGAACTTGCGTCTCAAGACTTGAAAAGTGAATTGTTTGTAAGATTCACATGACATTGTTCCAAGGAGGAAAATTAAGTCTGCTATCAATAACAAAAAATACAATAATTCCAGTAAGAAAACAATCTACCTGAGATTATTTTCAAACATTTAAAGTGTTTACACTTAGTGTTTGCAACCTTTTTCTGTACTCAGAAAACACAGTAAGAATGTACTTGGTTCTGAAAATTGGTAGACAAATGATCTGACCACATTAAAAATGTGTGGATCAAGTTTACAGCCGTATTGGGAATACTCATATTTTTTTTAATTAAAATAGAGCCACTCAAAAAACGAGGAAAAAATGTACCATTTTAGTAATATTTTTCCCCATTTCTGATTAAGAAGTCCAATGGAATGCAATTGCTTTTTTCTTATATTGTACTAGCTTATATTTGATTTGCCAGCCTGAGAAGGTTTTGGCTGCAGCTTACAGTTCAGGAAACTCCAACAAAAGATTATGTAAAATGGGCCAATATAATCGCATAAGATATAAAATATGGAACACTTTGTAAAATCCACTTGAGATACAATAGATGACTCAGATTTAGGATAAGTGGTAGCGGAGATAAGGATAGTAATGGATGGTAGATCATTGTTCAGAATAATCACTCAGTTAGAGGAAGAGTCTTCCCAAAATACATAGCACATGGGCCAGGGTGCTTCATGCTCTTATCAGCTCAAGCTCAGACCTAACTCTCAGGTTGTACATTTGTATTAACTCTCAAGAACACCATCACTATTAACACAACCCACAAATTATAGCAACTTCAGTACAAAGTATTCTGGCTCTGATGCAGGCTTTGTGTAGGACCCTGGGCATACTGCCCAAAAGCCTGCTGTCAAATTCCTGACTAGCAAAATGAGGATTGTCATTCCTGTGTCAAGGAGCTGCTCTAAGGATAAAAGTGCTGCTCTCCAAAGACCACTTATACAGTTTGATTCTCAGAGTATGGTCAAGAAAGTTTCATTCAGTAATCTCCAGTTCAAACTTCATGCAGTATAAAAACAAGGGACCAAGACTATGGAGGATTAGTCAGAGAAGGGAGTTAGGTGCTCTCTGCACAGCCAATGGGGATAATTAATGACAACTGAACATCTAGTCATGATGAGTTTGTCTCACTTGTAGGAAAATCTGAGCAACTGACTAATCTCTTGGGCTGAGCTGCATGAAACACTTGGGTTCTCCAGATATTTCCATCAGTCAAAAGTTCTCTTCAGATCATAGGCACCTGAGTGAACATGACATATACTTTGAAAGTGCACCTGTTGGTTGCAGTAGCACCCACATTTGTACAATAGTGTTCACCTAGAAGACAGTTTTCATCTGTAAGGGCTTAGACTAAAAGTCAGTCTATCCCAACTGACAGTGGCCAACATAAGTTCCTCCCCATATACTTTCACAGTGAGTAGTCAGAAGTGTTGACCTTGATGTATTTCATCTAGCTGTTCAGGCAACCACTTTTGCAGCCCTTCCAAACTTTTAGCATCTACAACATCCTCAGGAAAGTACTGTGAAGAAGACCATGTGATGAACCAGCCCCTATTTTCCTGTTTTAAATCAACCACTTGCTGGTTTCATTCAGCGCTGTCGATTCTATAGACATAGTATAACAGACAAATGGTGCTACGATCAGGGATTAAAGTGCTTGTGTTGAAAGTCAAGGAGGCAAGAGAGAGGGCCAGTTTTGATCTGTGTTAATCTCAACAGTTTTTGAGGGCAATAACAAGACAGCAGAGATTGCAGCAGCCTCACTGTGACACAGAAGAGTAATTATAGCTGCCACAGAAAAATGCGTGTAGAATAATTTTTAATGAGAGCTTACTAATTTATCTCTTTTTTTTTCCTCTCATTTTAAGATATGTCAATCATAAAGAAGACAAAGATACCAGGAGACAATCACTGTTTGGTATTTGCAATATTTCTAAATATTGAAAGAAACAGAAACATCTGGAAGATCTCACAGTACAAATAGATGCGGTTCCTAGTAAAGTAATCTCTGTATAGACACTCAAAAGATAAACAACCTCCAAACAATTTACAGCTGAATCAAGATACTGGAAGCAGACACAAGATTGAATACATTTTTTTCTTTTTATGTTAAAATTAATATTTGCTTCATTTTCCTTCAACATCCTCTTATATAGAAAGCTGACAACACAGGCAGTTACTGCCTAGCTGAAATTTTTCTTAGATTATTTGGGACAATAGCAGCATGGGATAAGCTGCACGGTTTTACTCAGCTGCTTCTCACATACATAGTTATCCAGATTTCAAATATAGACATTTTAGTATCACTGCTATGAAAAAATGAATACATCTGTTCTGCAAAAAAGAAAAAAAACTTAATAAAAAGGCATCTCTCTGACCTCCTTAGAAATCGGCAATTCTCAATATTACAAGAAGGCTAATAAAAAAGAGGATCCAGTACTGATTAATTTTAAATTAACAACACAGTCTCTGTGCTTATTCTTCACAAGCTTCTCTGGAATTCCCAACAATGTATGGTACCTGGAATGTATGCTATTTCCACTCAGAGCAAACAGTAAGTTTCTGGTTTGGGCCACTCAGTAATTAGATGATAGCTACAGGCAACTGTAGCTAAATTTAACCTAAGAAAATATACGTAGATAAAACATATCTTTTGGGTTCTTTTGTTATGGTTGCGTATGTAAAAGAAAACAGCTTTATTTTTAAAGAAAAACAGATTAACCAGAAAGTAGAGAAAATTGTGCTGTAGCCATTCTTACTCAGAAGCTGACAGTGACTGCAGTAGCTACGGAAGTTTAACTCAATATGATAAATAAAGAAGGGTGAAGGAAATATGTGAAGTTACTTGCTTTACATATTTTTTGTATATGAAAATAAAGTTTTTTATTTTGTAAGGGAATGCAAGATTAATCCAAATTCTGGAATGTGGCACATTCTTTAAGCTTTGAAAAATGATTTTCTAAGGATACAGAACAATATGTATATACATATTATATACATTTAACTTTGTCTGTGCTGCTTGCAAATACTGTATTAAGGCTGCATGAATACTATAGTAAAGGTGAAAGCTGCATGCGCAGGTTTCCTGTTAACAACGGATTCCTGAACATAGTTTTTAAACATGCAGATGCTATCACTAGTCTGAGCATAGGGCTGATTCCCACATACCATCACCCTGACCCATCTGAGGTCACACATGGCCCTCAGCTGCCACTACAGAAAATCACATGTTCCCATAAGCTTCACATCATATCTGCCAGCCCTGTGGAGATATCCCTAGTGATATCTCCTACTTTAGGAGATTTCAAATGGCATTTGATGACTACACTGTGGCAAGCAAACTAAGATGTGGAAACAGGACCACAGGAACTCTTAGGGTAAATGAAATCAGGACCACTGTTGGAGTCCCAGAAGAAAAATTAGCAAAATTAAGCAGTAACGATGTGATGGCTGCAACAATTTGACTGCCAGAAGGTGTAGCTAGAGTACCTTTAGTAGAGATAGCCAGTAAAGAAAATTCTCTATAGCAAATTTTATCAATAATTGGAACATGATGGGGATTGTTAATCCTTTAATAGTCTCTTGCAACAGTGTAAATCCCATTACATGTTTATCTTCCAGGAACTATGAAAATGGGTTATATTTTGTTAAACCACAGACTAAATAGAATCTAAACAACACCATAGCTCCAAATTTGTTGTTTTGCTTAGTAAGACAGCATATATATAAATAGTGCAAGGATATGTCACAACAATAATCCACTCATTTAACAACAACAAAAAAAAAAAGCAGACGAGCTCTGTTAGAAAAGAAAGTCCAAAGGTGCTGAAATAAGTGCTATGAAGAAAAAGATAAGTCTTGTTGTGGGCTGTCCAATTAATTTTGGTCAGTAAACTGTGCAAAAACTCTCTTCTTTTGTCCAATTTAGCATTGTTTGGTTGTCAGATTAGATCAATTCTAATTAGAATTTGCTGTTTTTCCTGAAGTTGTTTGTGATCAGTCATGCTAAAAATATTCCAGGAAGTCAGAGTTTTATTCAGGCAAAAATCAGAAGCGAAAAGTTGCTCTGCTTTATTGCTAGACTTGAAGATGCATTCTTGCAAAACAAAACCTTATTAATAATTTGTTATCCTTGTTTTTCTTAACATCTCTTGGCCTGGAAGGTTACGGTAACCTGTTGATTGGTTTCTTATCTTTGAGAATGGTCCCAAAACATTCTCAAGACTTGTCTTGTTATAATCTAAGCTATTAAACTTGCATATTCTTTTAAATCTGACATGGTCATATGTCACACAATGTATTTAGGATACTTTTTCACACTGCTTAAATACTGGTTTGTTCATTTTTACATTGTGTACCATTGACAACATCATTAGTGTCCTTGTCAATATCCTATCAAAGTGATCAGCCTCAGAACAGCCCAGCATGCCAAAGATCCCATTAAAGCATTTTCTTCACTTGGAGCTAAGCAGGTACTTGGGCACCACTCTTCACTTTTGTTTGGGCTCACTTGTGAGTAAAGGACAAAGTGAATTGCAAATCTAAATATCTATGAATATCAACTCAGACCAACAAGGAAAGATAGAAGCAGACTGAGCAGAGGAACCTCAGAAGAGAACATATTTCTAATTCACAAAACCTATTCTCTGTGCAGAAGAGCGATGGTTTCCAATCTGTGGAAAAAAAAATAAAAAAATCAATGTCTCATCAGGAGATAGCCTGGAGCCAGATGCTGAACAGATATAACTTTTTAAAATAGCATAAAATCTTGAGATATGTAGTGCAAGATGGACTTACTCATCTTTGTTCACAAGTTCTAGGCATCAACAAATTTCTATGACCATATGACTCACAGCCCTGAACCATATATATGGTTCCCTGAACCATAATTACCTAGATAAATCTGATTTACAACCTGTGAAAATGGCATTATTATTCACATATGTTACAATCATTCCTAAATTTCTTCCATCATCTGAATCATATTATGAAATAATTGTTGGTGGCTTTGATATATTAACCACAAGGCACATTTCACTGAGAGTTATGAATTAAAAGGAAGCAATAATTGCAACTAAAATTCAGATGGAAAACTTCAATTGATTTCACAAGTTTTTCATTATAATTGAATAAAATTTAATATCACAGGAGTAACATTTATGACATGAATCCTTCCCAGGTCCAACTGAAAGTATGAACATGCCAACAGAATTGTTTCAAAAGGTTTTCAGGGTATGGCCAACTAGAGAACAAACAAACAAAAAATGCTTGCTTTATCCAAAGGCTCAAACACTTAAATCATTGAGTTACAAGTTAAAAAGACTGCATTATTTTGCATTGCTCTTTGTATTTTGTATTGCTGTTAATGTGCAAAAATAGATTAAAGTCTACTGTAGTAATTTTATTTCTAAGAAATAATCTGAACAGGTGAACTCCAAGAAAATAAATCTAATAAATCTAATCTCTGAGAAAATTAATCTAAAGACAATACTTATTTTTAGGACATCAAAGAGATCTTTTTCTTCTTATGAAAGCGTAGCTACACTATGACTTAGGCTATGGAAAAAAAAACACCCTTATCTTTACAAATGAATAACAAGGCACATTACCAAATACAGGAACATGTACAAAATTGATGTTTCAAAGAAGACATCTGTTCCAGATCTCCTACTGATATATATAGGTGCAACTATAATTACTTTTTAGACATGCTTAATTTCCAGTATTCTACTATGACTTGTTGTATCACATAATGCTATACAACAATTAAAGATATTTTCAAGTGTATAATTCTAGAAAGTAGTGCTAAAATGAAAGAGTATAATTGGAAGCTTGGTTTCATAAAATCAACCAAAAAATGATCTTTTCATGTCCCACTGAGATTATTTTTAAAGTCATAGAAAACAGAAAAATATTAGGAATAATTCCACGTAGCCATTGATTAAAACACTGCCATTTTCAATGGAACAAATTTGCACATGGTCAAGACATTTTGTTTGTTTTAGTTAAAATGGACTGATTTGTGATTTTGAAATGAAACCAAAAATAATTCTCATAATTTTTCTTTTTTCTTGCAATGATGAAGATAGGATCATCACAGGCTCAAAGGGACATCAGGAGGTCTCTATTCCAACTTCTTGCTCAAAGCAGGGTCAGATCTGAGGTCAGACCAAGTTGCCCAGGACTATGTCCAGCCAGGTCTTGAAAACCCCTAGGGATGAAGACATCTCAACCTCTCTAGGCAGCCTGCTCCACTGCCTGACTGTCCTGATAGGGGAAAAAGTTTCTCATAATGCCCAGGCTGTACCTCCCATGTTTAGTTATCTCTGCTGCCTCTCATCCTCCCACCGTGCCCCATGTGAAGGGCCTGGCTCCATCACCTGCTAACTTCTCCGTAGGTACCAGGGCTGCCATTAGGTCACCTTCAGCCATCTCTTCTCCACTTTGAACAAGCCCTGATGCCTTAGCCTTTTTTCACAGGGCAAGCACTCCAGCCTCCAACATCTGGTGGCCCACCACAGAACTCATGTCAGTTTATTAACTTCTTTCCTGTACTGCAGGGCACCCAACTGGATGCAGTACTATAGATGTGGCCTTACGAGTGCTGAGGGGGATAATCACCTACCTTTTTAATGTGCTATCCAAAACCCCAGCATGAGTACAGAAATTTCAGTTTTACTTCAGATTCACTAAGTAGCCCTTTCTGATGTGTTTCTTATAAAACCAGAGTATTTTTCTCAAAACCAAAGAAAAAGTAACAATTTATTGAAAACCACTATCATTAAAGGTCTTTTTTTATAACTTTACCTCTAGTTTTCAGATGTGACAGTGCAGGTTATTGGCCTTCCCCACAAATTCTTTCTCTTTGGCTTTCAGCCCTGACTATGTACACTGACAAAAGAATGTTAGACTCCCATAGCCAGCTCTGTATCTCTTATCTGCTGTTTCCTCAGATGAGCCTTTTAAACCAGCTAAAGCAGCACTACACTTGTTTCATGGACAGTACATGTACTATTTGCTGGAAAAAAACCCACAACTCCTGATCATAGTTAGTTACATGATTTCATAATTTCAGATCCTGCCTCCCATGCAAACACATTAAAATAAAAATGATAAAAGACAACCTAAAATCCCACAAAATAAGCTTACAAGGAAGAATATGACTTCTCTACTACAATATTGTGTGGCTTTTTCCATCATAAGGAAAGGCTTTTTCTTGCGATGATAGATTCTATCCCAGTTCTTGTCAAATGATTGTAAAATAGCTAGTAGGAAATGCTGCTAGGGCACAGAAATTACTTATCTTAATTCATTCGCTATCTTTAAATGTACATCTACCAGCAACTAGAATTATGTATGTCTTTTTGGCTCCATTTATAGATCTGAGGTCTGCAGACTGATAAAACCTTAAGTAATGCTGATGAGGTGCTCAAGTACCTCCTGAGAATTGTTTGATTATTTTTCTCATATCTATCCAGGAGAGATTTTTTTATCTCCATGTGAAAATCTTTCTGTAACCTTGTCATATTTCTCATTCCTTTGCAATACTCAAATTCAGATGCAAAAAAAAAAGATCTCATTGAAGAATCACCTCATGATCATCTCCTACAAAACACAATTTTTTCACTTTTACAAATAACTGCCTCCAAAGTATATGTCTAGCCATCTAGTTGCCATATTTAGAAATTTGCAATTATAATCCATAACACCAGTATGAAACAGAAGTCCATCAAGAGCTTTTTCAAAGACTTGTTTTGGTTTTAATTTGACTGGTCCAAATCTAGCTTTACCCTTAAACGTGCACGATTTTTAACAAAGTGTAATTGCAGAAAGAGACCAGAAACAATATTTAAAGTGCACCAACATCCCTTCCTAAACGCTAGTAAGTACAGCTTCCTAATCAGGTTTAAGCTTAGTGTTTTCTAAACTCTAGGAAACAAAACTAACATAGATTAAATAGATGGATGTACACAGCCAACACTATATACCACCACAGAAGTAATAAACAAGCATACTGCAATTTTAGTTAGCATGTTAGGAACTCTGATTGAGATCTGAAGTCCTAAAACCACCACAATTATAAAACAAAACAAAGAAAACCCACAAAAACAGAAGAAAAATGAGAGTGGAAGACTTCTTACAAATAAAGCTATATCTCCAAGGGGAAAGGGGGACAGGGAGGGCCTGCTACTACTTTTTTGAGGTTAAGTATGGACTCTGGTAAGCAAAAGCTAAATTTCAAAGGAATTTTCATTGTTGGACCATAAAAGACTAACAACTATTTGTCTGCTGCTCTGCTTCTTGTGACTCTGTTATAACATTATGGTTCCCCATTTTCATCCTCCGAATTCTGTTCAAGTTTAACTATACCTCTTGATTATAAACTATTATGCATGCACAATCCCGTGAAAGACTATGTAAATAAAGCAAGTTAAGACAATCTGTTCCATCAGCTTTTGCATGAGATGAAGATGTGTTTAAAAAAAAAAAGCAAGCTCAATTACATTTTAAGTTAAAGCCCTTTAAATAACAATCAGCATTTTAATTGGATGTGCTTATGTTCTGCATTGTCTCATGTAATGCAGGAATAAAACTTCATTTTTCCTAAAGATATCTTCTAGAATTTCAACATTAGTTTATGCAGAAAGATGAGATAACAAAGAGAATTTTTCGCTGAAATTATGCATGTCCCAGTGGTTGTGGAACTGTATTTTCCAGTATTTCTAAAAGCACCCTGTTTCAAAGAGGAGTCTGACATATCTAAAATTCCACAGTTGTTTATGACCAGTAATTTAAATTAATGTACTTTGCCAAGCACTCGTTTTCTATAAGCCAGGAACTGCTGAAAGAGAAATCAAATTCCAATAACACAGGCCTGTTCTATAAAATTTAACCTCTTAAACTAAAATACTTTAACAGTGGGATGGAAATACACTCGTTAGATGGTGAGGGAATAAGAAAACAATCACAATTCGATTTCAGAAATAGTAGGCTATTATATCAACATACGTATTCTTGTAAACATAAGTTTTAATTGATCACCATATAATATATGGTTGTTAGAAGTATAAATTTAAAAAATAACACCTGACATGGCCATTATTTTAGATTTCTTAGATAGTTTTGTGTTGCAGTTGAAATTTTGATTTAGAAGGACCTAAATAAGCTTTTATTTTGATTCTAGTTAGATTCTGATTATCATGTCCCAAATTCCATTTAGGCAGCAAGTAAAAATCCAGAGCAAAGCTTAGCCAAGATTATCTAGTTGTGCTTCCTTAGGAGTTAGAATCTAATTCTTAATCCATTTGGCCTAAAAGATGAGCTACATTTGAAACCTGGCCTGAATTTTTCCAACAAGTGACAGGCCACCCACAAAACCTGTCCCACAACTTGCAATAAAAAGTGCTCTTCAGTCTACACAGTTAATAAAAAGTCTGTCATGACACCAGTTCTTGCTAAAATACTGTTCTTAATGTGCAGATATTTGTAAGGTAGACATCCAGTCATAGGGATGTTATTAATTATGGTGAAACACACCTGTGTTGTGCACTTTGCATCGGAAGAGGACATGGGTGCTTTATAATTCACATGTACTTAAGAAGTGTGAAACGTAATTTTGAAATAAAATTAGATTAGATTCTTCCTTTTGAATATAAATAGGAACTCAGTGGACTAGTTATTTAAATCACTTTGATTTTCTGTGGGGAATCTTTTTACGTTGCTAAAATCTCCTTTCTTTGCATCATCAGCATAACAAAGCAAGATATTCATAAATTTACACATCTCTTCCACACTCGAAAATTCATCTTCTGTTTCCTCCAGCCTTATTTCCTTAAACCCCACACCAACACCACGTAATTTTCCTGTCATTACCTCGTCTGTCTTTTTTCTAGGTGGCTGAATAGTCTGTTCCTCTAAGCTTTATCTATTAAACATATTCTCGGTTTGGAAGGATTGCTTTTCCTTGCCTTTCACTCTGAGGGACTCTGGCTCCAGCCTTCTCATGCTATTAACTACTATTTACTCTTTTTTCTTGCTGCCTCTTAAAGTCTGTAGAAGTGATGCGTTAAACTAAGGATCCTCAGCTGCTTCTTATCAATGAAACCAAACAATTCGAAGAGGTCCACTGAGGTTGCTTTGCATAACAGTATCCATGCATTTCCACTAATTCAGGAAGCTAAGCATTAAGAGCTTTTATTATTCAAATCCGTCAGGTAAATAGTGTTCCTAGGATCCAGACTCCAAGACAGCACTACTTTATTTTACATAACACCTTGAGTGAATTAGATGCCTTACTAACAGGCCAGACTAAAGGAATAGTAAAAGTTTTTGTTCACTGAGACCTAGAAACCTCACTGATGAGTTATTCAAAAAAAAGCATTTTTGTTAGAATGGAATTTTTACCTAAAATCATGCTGATTTCCCTTACATTTTGAAAAGGAAAATGCCTTTAGAATTGCTAAAATATTCCACATCAATGAGGTAAAAATTCTTTAATGTCATGATTTCAAATAGTTTGATTAACTATACCATTCCGCTGGAAATACAATATCAGTGACCTTGGAATCTGATTTGGACAAGAGTGGGAACTAACTTCCTTCCCTCCTCCCCACTTTCCACATTTCTTCCAAAATAGAAATTCTTTTTTACGATCAGCTCTACAGTTAACTCTTGGCTCCTTTTTAACCCAGATCCCAGGCATGTCCAAAATCCCCTCACTCCAAAGTAATACTACACTAAACCTGTGCTAACTGGTTCATTACAGGTTGAAGTTTCTCAAAAAGCAGCTGCCAAACTAGAGGAGTGCCAACATTCCCCACTGCTTTTTTACTAGCTCCCTTTGTTTTCTCAGGACACTAAAGTGCCCCCCAGCTCACAGGGACAGGAGTACACTCCTGCTAGCTGCAGTGGCAGTAGGAGTCATGGCAGGTATCCTGAAAGTTCTGGCAACATTTTGGGTGGTTCCATTACTAGCATAGTCAAAGCATCTAAAATATTGTTTTCCACTCAGACTGTTCACTACTAGGATAAATGTATCCATACACATTATACAGCATACAAGTTATGTGTATTTTCTTGCACATGTACCCAAGGAAGAAAGAGTAATGAAAACAGCAGAAGCAACAGAATTAACACAACAGAGGAAGGAAGCTGATGGATCTGTGAAAGTTAGGAAGGAACTGGTCAAACTGCATTAAACACCAATACACTTCTTCTGTACTGCCCTCTGACAGATGCATTATGTATGAAAGTAGCATAAAACACCTGCTTATTACCTTATTCACAACTGAACACACTAAAAAAGAATGCTTTCAAGCCACAAGATCTGTAGATCTGATTGGTTGCTTTTTAAGAGACATGTTATTTCAAAAAAGGAGTTCCTAGTTTGAAGTCAGAGACAATCTTGGCAAATTATTTTTTTTTAACATTCGGCTACCATTACTTCATAAGAAACAAGGAATATTAATCTATCTTCAAATCTCTATGGATAGAGCTGACATTGAATGTTTTATCAAAACAGCAAAATATAAACCTAAAACAGATTCTACTAACTACAATAGAAAATGAGGTGAACATTGAACATATTTTTTAATTGTTTGATCATTTTCTGTAAGCAAAAATTAACCTTTTTCTTTTGAATATGCACATTAAGGAAGTTTCCTATTATTTTATTGCTGTAAAGCCACAACACAAAACAGAATTTATGTGAATTTGCACATCAGGAGAACTTCTAATTGCAATAGAAATTACTAGTAAATTTTGAACTAAAGCAGTTCACTAAGTAAGGGCAGAGGAGCCAGATCTTTAGAATGGAAATTAAAAGCTGCTTTAAAATGTCATGAGGATGTTGCTTTAATGAGATTCAAGCATGTGTGCCTGAAAGGTGGAAAGGTGGTTTTAATTCTGTTAAGACTTACATGACTTACTCTGCCTAAGCAAAGTGTTTTTCACAGGTTCATCCCAAACTGTCAAATCTCAGGGTCTGTAGTCTCCTGAATTCCAGGAAGGAGTTCACAAGCCTAAAATTTGCAATCTGTCAGAAAGGAAAAAAAAAAAAAAAAAAAAAAAACCAACAAACCACACATAACAACTTTGAAAAGATTAAAATCTGTTATAGGAGAAAAAAAAATGAAGACTAGATATCTAGATGTGGAGTGAGAAACTTTATAGACACGTGCTAGTGGAAATCTTAAATATCAAGTCAAATGACTGAACACAGAGCATCCAGTGTAAAATGACTGGTAAAGAATTTTAAACAATAAATACTACAAAATTATCCTAAGGAAGTGTTTCCACGGAATACCAAGAACTTCAAAGTTGGGGCGGGGTTTATAAGTTATATTTGCATGAGGACAGAGAGTTTATTTTAAAAAACATGGAATATATCTAAAATTGGGAACAGTCTTATAATGAAGATTTGGATCACTCTGAGGCACAACAAAGACCTTCTCAGCCCACATCCCCATAAATGATGCCAGATTCAGAAGTTTGGTCTTGAGACCTTTTTTCCCATGTGATTGTATGATGACCTAGACTAAAAAACAGGGTGCTGAAAAAAAAAACCCACCAAAACCCAAGCAACTGGTTTTATGTAGGTATGCCAGATTGTTTTGAAGCCAATCCTCAGTCCAGCTGAACATCTGTGTCCCAAGACTGCCTATGCTAATGTAGTGACACTGCTGCTGAATGCCTAACTATTGACTCAGAGTGAAGAGTACAAACTTTTCTGAAAGCTGTAAATACGTACCACTGTCTTTTGATTGCAGATGTCACGTGAAGAGGTTAAAGGAGGGTCATCTCCTTCTGCTTGTCTTATTGAATGCTATCACCTCTTCCAATCTGCCATTTAAACTGCTTGTCTGAGCTCTCCCTAGTCCATTTAAAGCAAAATACATAAGTTTACAGTCTTAACAGGAGAACTCATTTTGACTGAAAAGAGTTAGGAATTTATTACAAATTCAATTAAAGGCAGATCCAAAGGGGAAGAAACCTCCAGAGAAATGGCAGTGAGTTGCTGGCACTTTGCTGCAAATCTCTTCAGTCAGCATCACTGCAGGACAAAGAATCCTTCTCTGTGTGCATTTATTTATATGCATATATCTAATTATACTGTTAAGGAGGGTACTGTCAGACAAGGCAGACGGAACTAATACTGAAGAAGTCTGTCTTTACTTTCTTTTCCATCTCTCCCTCTCTGTTCTTGGATGTTTACTCCTGTCCTCACCCTTGCCCCATCTTTGTGATCTGATCGCTAAAGAGCTGATGTAGCTCTCTAAACTGGCAAAAGTTTTTTCTTCTTCCTTTTTGGTTGAGCTGGTTTCCTGCTAGTTCACTGAGAGCAATCAGCTCCCTGAGTTACAGCAATGATAATATATTAAACAGTACCAGGAAACACTCTAAGGCACTGGAACTGGATTGTTTACTCTGTCTACAGTAAATTGTTATAGTGACCCTGATATGGTTTTGGCCCAGGTTGACTACCTCTCTTCCAACAATTCCTAGGAACAGCTGCAAAATAATTGTAAACCAGAAACTATCCCCCATTGGCAGCTTGTATATGGCCACCAAGCGCTGGAAGGTTCAAGAATGTGATGGATGGGGAGAGTACTGCTCCTTGCCAGCTGGTCTTAGCACCAGAGCATGGTCGGTGAATATCATGTACTAGAAAACAGGTAGCCCAAAGGGCAGGGGTGCCTTAGAGTTGATGTAAGAGGAGGGAAGGAGTGAGCAGGTGAGAATGAGAAACAAGTGAAAAAAAGTCACTGAAGAGGAAACATGACTGTTCCTCTCAGCCTGTCTCATATAACTGCATCCTTGTAGATTTAGTTTTGCTTCTTAGCTAATATTAGTACCAGTTGCTGTTGACTGCAACAAATACACCAGTTAGCTACAGAGCTAGTACGGAAGCATTTACTGCATGAAGGTGAAAAAGCTGTTTTTCTCTTCTTCCTTCCAAGGTTATGGCATTGTGTTGTCACAAAGTGACCCATGGTTTGAGGTTTGACGTAAGGGACACGATAGCTATGTAAACTGTGGTTAAATGCTATGTAAATGACCATAAAAAGTGTTGAAAGTTTAAAGCATCTAGGATCTACTAATCTCCTCTGAATCAGGGAACAGGCACTTGGATGTAGTATTCATCAGGAGGACCAGGCCATATGTTAGCTATTTAAGCATTTTCAATTGTGGTTTCACAAGTAGTTAGATGCATAATACAGATTTTAAAAAAAACCCCAAAACCCCCAAAAAACAACAACTAAGAAAGCAAAGTTGCCACACTAGTTACCATTAACCAGACACTCAGCCTGCTTGATGTATTAATGGAGTTGAATGGCTTAAGTTTATAACTGGAGGAATCTGAAGGTGAATCCTGTAAGAATCCCAAGGCCTTTCTTGTACCTGTTCCCCTCAGTTTCAGAGTTAGAGGCAAAAAACAAGGGATATGCTGTCTGTTAATTGGATCAGGGCCAAAAAGAACAACACTGACTTCTAGAAAGGATTTTTTTTTTCCATACTTGTGGCTTTTAACTTCAATTACCTCACTGATATAGTGCATGGACTATTCTCTCTCTCTCCTCAAGAAGGTTTCATCAGCCCAGGTGCTGGTGAAAGGGCTTGAAGTGGAGGAGTTTTAAGCAAGAGTGCTGTTAGATATGTTATTTTATGCTTATCTTTGGCTGATAGACGGTACAAGAAAAGACTGTGTAGTGTCTTTCTGTTATATTTATCTTCACCATCTTTCTCTGGGTGAATCTTGATCCCACAGGTCCCCTAATCATACTGCTAAATAAATAATTTTCGGAGACCAATCCTTTCCTCTGATGCTAAGAGGCATCAGTTGATGCACATCTCACTGTTTAGGAGCAGACCCCTGTAGAACAGATCCATCTTGGAAAACTGGCAAGATCTGTCTTGTTTTGTGCTGAGCAGGGTGCAGCCTAACAAAGAGGTGTATAGTAGTGTAAAGTGCTTGAACTCACTTCTTGGCTCTCTTTTTTTTGGTAGCACAGATGCAGTCAGAGCAAACAGGAGAGAACATCTGGAAAGAAAAGATGGGGTCAAGGAAACTTGACAAGATGAGAACTTGCCGTGGCAGTTTCCCAGCTAATTGCTCAAGGAAACATTTTCCACAGTTGTATTCTCTTGTCCCAGCTCTCAGTACTGCAATTCTGTTTGACATTTAGAATTAGCTCAGGACTTCCTGACAGCGAAATTACCTCACAAGGACCTTGGCTTGAGCATCTGATTCTAGAACAAAAGTTTTTAAAAATCCAGCTAAATAAAACCCAAGCATTTAAACTAGGATGTTTGCATCAGTTATTGAAGAAAAAAACCAAACAGGTATTTCTAAAGGACAAGGTTGGACTTGGTGATCTTGAAGGCCTCTTCCAGCTGAAACTCTTCTGTGATATGACTTACCTATAAATAATGTTCACAGTATCACAAAGAATTTAAATTTTACTAGAAAAACATCAACACTGTGTCTGAACTTATCTCAATGCATGAAAGACTCCCTTTTTTGTAGTAGAATTCTTCTTCCCCTTCTCAGCCTCTGACAACATAAAAATCTTGAGCTTCATTAGAAACAGAAAGAGAAAAGGTGATCAAACTATCAGTGTTATTGCTTCCTGATGTCAGCTTTTTAAAATACTATTTAAAGTACCTGGTTTCTTGTCTCTTTGTAGCATTCTGCCAGATCTTTTGCTTGAGTTGAGATTACAAGCCTTTCCTCAGTGTTACTAGAGGATCGAATTTTCTCTGCGAACTTTGTGCAAAAGGGTAGGCAATAAACTGAGAAAACTCTCACTCCACAGATCTTTAAGACACATTCAGAACTGAAATAAAATTAGACTGCCTTAGGGCTTTATATTACTGCAAGTTAAACTTAATTTGGTTTATGCTTAGCATCCTTAAGTAATATCTTTATTACAAATCATTGTCATATTAATGTCCAAATGAAAGCTGTTTTGAAAGCAGTCTTCCTGAAGAATGGGATGACTTTGTCTAGAGAAAAGGTGATGCAGAGATGAAGCACTGTTCTGAAGTAACTGTGAAGCATCTGACAAATCCTTTTACTGCAGCCCTGACTTACTAGCTATGCAGGCCATCTTCATGTTTATACAGACTTCTACTGCTGAACCATGGCCAACCTGACCTCCCCACTTAAATTTTAGCATTACAGCTCTGGGTCTTTCTGTACTCCAGTTCTCAGCAATCACTTAGGAATCATGCTCCTGCTTATTCTTCATTCAGATGCATGATTGAGGCACTGAAAATGGGGACAGTAGTTAACCTTGGGGAGAGGAACCCATCAGTATCACAGTTATCTTGCAGAAGTCAATATTCGGGTACCATGACCATTTCCAGGGTCATAGCTTCACCAGTACAACCTCTGTGCTGCCACAAGACGAAAGAGATGTAATTAAACTACAAACATGTAGTTTAACTGTGATTCTGTGAACATACTGGTATGATGCAATTTTAATGAAAGGATGCCGTTTTGCTGCTATTTTAAGAAGTTTCTATCTTTGGTAGTTAAACTGCTAATAAACAATGAGAAATTATGGTCTTCTTCCTGGATTTGTCTATAAACAGATGATGTCATCATCCATAAGAATGAGGTACTAACCTTGCCACAAAAACTGGGGAGATACTCATAAAATTTGCTGATGACACAGATATCAGAAACATCACTGTCTACGTTTAGACTGTACCGAGGGCTAAATTGTAGTAGTTGTTCTACCCCAATGACCCCTCCCCAGCTGAGAAGGGGTGTCAGGGAGAAAAGGGAGAAACAGATTTAATGAAACCACAAAACTAATACAATCACCAACATAAAGTATACAAGATTATACTCAGCCTCATCCTTAGGATCAACAGGAGTAGAAGGCCAAGAAGGAGGATCCCCAGGAAGAAGAATTCCCTACCCTCAGTGAGCTCCCTCCTTTTAAAATGAGCTTGATGTCAGTGGTATGGGATACACCTGTGTGGCAGATGCACCCATCCTGATCCTGGAGCCACCTTCTAACGATGCTTTGTCTAGATACCTCATCTGGTGCCAGGTTAACTGGCCCCTGCAGGGAGGGCCCCTGTCTAATTAGAACTGCCCACAGATCAGACTCGACATGGATATAAATGAAGCCCTGCCTGAGAACCAGTTTGAGTTGGTCCTCCTTGGAGCAGCAGATCTGCAGTCGAGTCCCTTGGATCAGGACGCCACCCAAGGAAGATCCCTGGGGTTGAGAGCCCTCATCATTCCCCCCTTAGTGAGTGAATATTTCTTCTGGATATCCTTGAGTGAGCCCTTGCCCCTGTGAATGAATGATTATATGTTATGTTTACCTAAGGTACTCTTAGGTGGGAGATTTTCCCCTCTTTTTAGAGTGAGTGTGCAACTTTTTGAGTCATCTTTCTGATGTGAGTAAGTCCAGTTGTGTAGTAATATATTCCCAACTTGACATCCTGACTTGTGTTTTACTTTTGGTCTGTCAGAGTGTTAAGTAGTTTTGCTTACAATAAATCTTTATTTTTGAGTAACCAGCCTGTTTGTTTGTGAACACCTCCGCCTGGCACCCAGATTCAGGGTTGGCTTGGGTTGTTAGAGCGTTTGAGTGTCTGCTCTGTAGATTTTGTGGGTGCCTGTGTGACAGCCTGTGAGTCAGCTTGTGTCAGCTGCCCTGACTGAATCTCCCAACTGTCTCGGGGCTACACATGGCCTGCCTGCCATGGCTGTTTCAGGGAAAACAGGACAATCACAAATAAAAGGTTTTGTAAAGTCTTTTTTATGAAGAAACTAATGGGTTGGGAGCCCACTGGAATAGTAGAGGAAAGAAACATCAAATGGGATGAAAGTCCTTGCATTTAGGGATGAACAAGGACTTCTACTAATAAACTGGGCTATTACGTTAGGAAACTTTACCCGGCCAGCAGTGAAAAGAACAAATAAAGATACAACTGAAACAGCTTTTCTGGAACAGATAGGATGTTTAGAGATGATGGCAAAGCTTCATCAACCGGATTCTGTATAATACTGGTAACCTCCCTGTTATAAAAGATGAATTCAAACTGAATGATGAAAAGAGCTGAAAAGATGATCACAGGAGAGCTACCTTATAAGGGGAACTTCAACTTGCTTGTTTGCCTTTGCAAAATGGAGGCTAAAAAGCAATACATTTGCTTTCTCTTACAACACAACAGAGGTAAACTTGGTGGGGGGATTATAAAAATTATCTATACTGAAGGCCAGTGCTGGTGTAAGAACAAATGCATATAACTGGACATGAACAAACTTCTAAAGGAAATTAGAAGAAGTTTTCTGAACATTAGAGGAATGAGATACTGGAGCAGCACCTCAGGAATAAATAAATAGGCATAATAAAATCATCTTGGTATAGGATGAAGTTTAATGAACTCGTGAAAGGGATTGCACAGCATAACAGCACACAGCAAGAGAATAATGGAATTTTCCAGTGCTGCTGTTTCACTGAGTTGGTGAACTGTAAGCCTGAGCCAATCTCTGAGCTCATATATCATGTTAGTACATAATCAGAAAATTTCCTTGGACCTCACAAACAGGTATATAAACTACAAGATAAGCAATTAATGTGAGCTTAAGGGTCTTATCCTGAAAACCAAGACTCATTCATTGACATCAACAATTCATATTTATTTACCGAATTAGCAAAGAATTAGCAAAAAAGTGTTTACGTGTTGATGAACATAATATATTCTGTGCTATTTTATGTAATACTGTGATAATATAACACTTAATATTATTTTAAGTAGGAATGGAGAAAGTTGATTCCTACGTTCCCTTTCTGACAAGACTGATTTGGGTCAGGTTCCTCTCAAACAGCTCAAGGTACCTGATAGACTGAACTTCCTTACAATTCACTAGAGGGAAAACTTACGAGAGCAATTAATCACATCCTAAAGTAAACATCAAAGATAGACCAGATGGATAATTTTAAAGATCATTTCCCACATCTATTGAAAAAAAATAAGTTGATGGTGACTAGTTCATGGTTGAACATCCAATTCCTATGAAACAAATTCTACACTTCCAGTTTTCCATTAGTTTTCATTAAGAGCTGAACGAGGATCTTTCCTTCTGGATGTCTTGCCATGGGCTGTCACATAATTCATATCTTAAATTTATCCTTCAGCAGAGAATGCCAAAAAGTTGTGGCTGACACAAATGGTTTAGTGATATTTCAAAGGACAAGCCATTTACACAGATCTGGATAGCAATTGAAACTGAATAAGCTCACAGAATTTCAGATGCTAGTAATCCTGATCATTTACATTATTTTCTGTGTTTGTAGAGAATTTTCAAACTCCCACGTACCCCTAAGGTTTAGTATTATAAATGTATTATTAGGATTTTTTCACCTTGGAGACTTCTAAGAATAGCAGCTGGTTGCCAAAGGAGAAGGAGAACCATACTCTTCTGGTACATTTGTTTCTAACAGTTATTATTCTTCCATTTGTGTTTACATTTCAAACAACTGATCAGATGTTAAGTGCAGGAAATAACTTTCCACGCCTGACTGTATCCTCCCTCCACAACATGAATAGCAGCAGATTCTAACCAGGACTTGGCTACTTTCACAGGCTTTGTGTCACTCCTAATTATGTTGCTCATCCAACAGGCAACTCAGGCAAAAACAATGGAAGAGAAAGGAAAGACAGGAAAAGAGCCTGACAGTTCTCAGAGCAAATAGCATCCAGTTCCTTTCTTGTTTCAGACTTCCAGAAGTGCTTTTCGTACAATCTTTAAACATACAGATAGTGTCTTGGTCTCCACTTCTTAGCAGAAGTCACTCATTGAACTTATTTGCTTCATATGTTGACAGTACTACCACACGGACCAAAGCACTGGTCTTACTACAAGACCCCAGGCTTTGTCCCCTCTGAAGCAATTTGAAGGATTCCTCTGAAAGTCAAATGCTACCAGAAGCAGAGTGTGTGAACAAGCTTATTAAGTATTGCAAATCCTGTAACAATAAGTGTTCTTAAAAATGCCATTATGTTTGCCTTTTCATGACTTCATTTTTCTGGTGCACCATGTTGATTCATTTGGGTGGGTTTCACTACACTCTGTACAACACACTTCAACAAAAGCTAGGGGTCCTATCTGTTTTCCCTGAAGGACCACACAATTCACATGGCCATGAGAACCACCATGCCAAAGGAAATTCATAGTGAGGGCTTCAGTTGGTACTGCAAGAATATTCTAATTTACCAGATTGTACCTAACACATAAGGAAAACTAAAATAAACCAGATGAACCTAGAGAAACTGATAGGCTAGGCAATACCTATTCATAAGACATAGTCAAAAGATCTGAGGAACAGTTGAGCCTTTGTTTTCAAGGGCAACTGAATAAGTTTATGAAATCAGTCTCCCTAGTCTTTTCTCTCCCTTTGCCTTTTGTCTTCCTTTTTCTCACACACATAAACACAGGCATGTAGATATTTTTCAACATCTCCCAAGATATAGAGAGAGTTATAAAATAGCCTTGGTTGGAAAAGACCTCTAAGATCATCAAGTTAAACCATTAACCTAGCACTGCCAAGTCATCACTGAACCATGTCCCTCTGCACCACATCTACACATCTTTTAAATACATCCAGCAATGAGGACTCTACCACAGAATCACAAAATCATTTAGGTTGGAAAAGACCTTGAAGATCATATAGTCCAACCATCAACCTAACACTGACAAGTCCTCAACTACACCATATCTCTGGGTGCTATGTCAACACAACTCTTAAACACCTCCGGGGATGGGGACCCCACCACTGCCCTGGGCAGCCCATTCCAATGTTTAACAACCTGTTCAGTGAAGAAATACTTCATAATATCCAGTCTAAACCTTCCCTGGAGCAACTTGAGGCCATTATCCCTTGTCCTATTGCTTGTTACTTGGTTAAAGAGATTCACCCCCACCTTGTCACAACCTCCTTTCAGGTTGTTGTAGAGGATGATGGGGTGTCTCCTCAGCCTCCTCTTCTCCAGACTAATCAACCCCAGTTCCCTCAGCTGCTCCTCATAAGAATTGTGCTCCAGACCCTTCTGAAGTGCTGGGGTCTGAACCTCAAGCCCTGAATTAAGGTTGACATATGGGTGGTTCCCACGGTCCTTCAAAAGGAGGGGATGGGTTTGCCTTTTGGCTTTCCTCCAAGGTACAGCTGGCCTTGTAAGGAAAGCCCTTGGGTAAACAAGCCCCAGGCACCCCACATTGGGTAAATGAGTGCCAGGTGTCCTGCTGTGGGGATAAAAGCTTGGACCACTTGCAGGAAGGGTGGAGTATCTGTCTGTGAGATGGATGCATTTTACAGAGTTTTCTGTTGGGGAAGCACCTCCTGACTCTCCCTGCAACTGGGCCCCAGTTAGGTTTGGCATTTGCAAATGCGGGCTTCGTGGGGGAACAATATGGGGCTACTTCTATCCTATATGATCGGCCTATTGACTTGGTTGTCTCCCATCTCTTCTGTGGGAGACTTTGTTTCTTTGTTTTTTCCACCTATTATTGATTGTGCTGTGTTGTTGCTGGGGTTGATGTCTATTATGTGTGATCTGTTTGACTTGTTTGTACCCACAGTGATCACCCATGTACTGACTTTTTTGTATACAATAGAAACTAATTACTGGTTTGTTCTACTGCTGGCTGTGTCCTTTGTGCTAGGCCTAGTAATTGGCAAAACACCTTCACCAGCTTTGTTGCCTTTCTTTGGACACGCTCAAGTATTTCAATGTCCTTTTTGCAGTGAGGCACCCAAAACTGAACACAGTACTCAAGGTGCCACCTCACCAGTGGCGTACAGAGGAGCAATCACTTCTCTGCCCCTGCTGGCCATGCTATTTTTTTATTCAAACCAGGATTCCCTTGGCCTTCTTGGCCACTTGGGCATACTGCTGGCTTATGGCTCGCCACTTCCTGAGCAGCCTGTTCCAGTGCTTGACAATACTTTCAGTGGTCTCAAATAGATAAGAAAAATGCTGGTTTTCCACCTTTTGAACAAAAATTACCTAAAATTCAGACTTTTACAAGCCTCAAGTCTATTTCCCTCTATAAAGATAGAAACTATCTAACCATGCATTCAGTTGCACTTCCTATACTTGATGGTATTGCAGTGTTTAAAAACAGGCTGACGATAGTTCATAGGTTCAGAGCTCTTTCCTGTACTCTAGTAATGTGTACAGTTTTCTCTTTGTCACTAGAAGCTCAGTGGAAAAGATCTCTGATTATCCAACATCATATACTGAGGATGACAAAGAATACAAAATCCATACATGAAACACTGACAACCTTGTAGAGGTAGCAACATCCACATTTGTCCCTCCAGCAGTGGCGATGGGCTAATATATACATATCCCTGTGTTCAGCAGGTATTTCAAAGGTCAGCAGCTACTAGGCTTTAAACAGTTCTTCCACAGTTGTTGGAAGATTTTTCCTTCTTTTTTTCATTTCCTTTCTCTTTTCCTTGGTCTTAGTCTGTTAAAGCCAGACTAGAATTTGTGCCAATATTTTGGCATTGTCCACATTTTTTGAAACACATAAGACTATTTCTTTTTCACTTGCATTTCTTATCCAGACTGCTGTCTAGACTATTTATTATTTATGTATTTGTATAGTAGTGGTGACTTTATTTTGGTCAGCTTCTTCTCATCCTAACTATATGAAGCACTCTGTTTTTAACAGCAGCACTCTAGTTCTCTCTGTGAGGAGACATCGACATGCTTAGAGAATTCTGAATAATGATTTTGCTTTGGTACTGCTACTACAGGATCAGATTTACCTGGGGACAGACAGGAAGAGTGGTAGAATGCTTCTGCTGGTAGCAGTGGGCTGCAGCGAAGCATGTGGCAGATGCACTGTCAGCAACCGGTGACACAGACGTGACTTGTCATTGCTGCTAATACATTATCATGGAGACTCCACACTGGAGTTTAGTGTGCACTGTAGAAATATATAGCAACAGACTTGACATCCTCTGAAGAAATGGTAGTCCAAATTCCTGATTTTTCATTAATCAGATAGTTTAGTTTCTGATAAACTGTGAAATAAATTCTCCCCCAATCTGAGTCACTGGCAACCAAAACAAGCTTGAGCCCCTCAGGGGATAAATAAGTTTAGTGTGAAAAGCATGTAAGAAATATATCAGTGTGAAAACAAGGCACTTAGAGCACAGAGAATTTATTTTCCAAAAAATGTAGTTTCATTAATTTATTTTCAAAATAATTTCCAAGGTAATCTAATTGCAGTACTTTGAAGGTATATCAGTGGTCCAGTTCACCTTTCAAAACTTTCTAAGCCATTCTATCATTCACATGTGTCTATTCTTAAGCATGCCAATCATTTTACTTACAACACAATCCACACAGATTCAGTATATCTTTGAACATTTGCTGCTAAAATGAATCAACTGAAAGTAATGAATGCAGTGCACTGCAGCCAGAGGAAGAGAGACTTGCATTATATTAAGAAACCTTAGTCATTTCTTGAACTAACCTTATCTTGGTAAACTTCACACTGAATCTTTGTCAAATCCAGCCTTCATAAGTATTTGGATAGCTAGGATGCTATTATTAGACTCAGACAAAGTGTTTAGTTACATGTAGTAATAACATTTTAATACTTATGCTATCAAGCATTTCTAATGTTGCTGAGCTGTTCAAAAAGACATGCAACAGAAGTTGCTTCAAGTTGCTTTATAAAGCTAATCTGTTCTTAACCATCACAGACAAAGTCTGCATTACACTCTCATTTCAAATTGTTTATATTTGATTGTATTCCATTATCTCTAAATGAGGTGAGTACCTCTAGGGTCCTGATCTGTTTCTTGTTATTAGTTGGCGTGTTCCACTGTGTATACAAGATAAAGTGTATTTGATATTCTGTCTTTTTGTTTAAATTTACTGAGGTTGAAAGATAACTGAAAGTGATTTTTCTTCCACTTCAAGGGCTATAATATCAAATACTTGGAGAAATCATTAAGATTCCTTAAAGTTTTCTTTATGTAGCATTCACATCTCAAGAAATGCAGATTTTGGATGCCACATATAACATTCCTTCTGATTCAGTGTTTAATATTTAGAGTGCCTGCAGACAGGTTCTAAGGACAGATGTACAAAAAAAATATATATTTTTCCTTTGTGAAGAATCTTTATCTCTGCTTTATCATCATTTTATAATCACTGTAGAAGCAAAAGCCTTTACATAAGGGAATATGTCTGGTGGAAAGCAGCCTTTGCACACCTTGTCATTGAGATGTGCATCCCATCCTCTTTCACTGTGCTGGCCCAAACGATTAAATAAATACTTGGCAGCTGGATAAGGAAATTTGTCTGGTTGAAAACTAACCCAGAGCCAGATCAGGCAGCTATCAAACTGTTCATGAAGCCGCACAGTTGCTGGCATGGAAGAGTGACAATATGTGGCCAGTGTTAAGGGAAGCAAAGGCAGTGCTATTCATCATAGCTGCAGCGGGGACATGGATTAACCTAAACTGATCATAAAAATACACCCTATAATGAGCTGTTTGGAGGCAGCAGAAACATTTAACATTCAACATTAAAATACTATAGCTATAGTACAAGAGGGGATTTAAGGCCTCATTAGGCACGTAATTATTATAACACAGCTAATGACTGTTCTAACACTGTTATTTCTGATGAAATACTGACAATTACTGTCTGCAAGATTACAGCAGTACCTACAACTCACCAAGCTGGACAGTACTTTGAACTCATACCACAATGCCCTAAGTGTATGCTCAAAACCACTCTGAAGGTAGCTCTGCGAAATGGAAAGGGGAAATTAAAAATCGTAGGGGAAAGGGACCTGGGGGTCCTGGGGGACAGCAGGATGACCATGAGCCAGCAATGTGCCCTTGTGGCCAAGAAGGCCAATGGCATCCTGGGGTGTATTAGAAAGGGAGTGGTTAGTAGGTCGAGAGAGGTTCTCCTTCCCCTCTATTCTGCCTTGGTGAGGCCACATCTGGAGTATTGTGTCCAGTTCTGGGCCCCCCAGTTCAAGAAGGACAGGGAACTGCTTGAGAGAGTCCAGCGTAGAGCCACAAAGATGATTAAGGGAGTGGAACATCTCCCTTATGAGGAAAGGCTGAGGGAGCTGGGTCTCTTTAGCTTGGAGAAGAGGAGACTGAGGGGTGACCTCATTAATGTTTATAAATATGTCAAGGGTGAGTGTCATGAGGATGGAGCCAGGCTCTTCTCAG
This sequence comes from Podargus strigoides, assembly GCA_028020825.1. NCBI lineage: Eukaryota > Metazoa > Chordata > Aves > Caprimulgiformes > Podargidae > Podargus > Podargus strigoides. The sequence goes on along the minus strand of CM051622.1, from coordinate 44,114,523 downwards.
TGACATCCAATGATAGGACAAGGGGCAATGGGTGTAAGCTGGAACATAGGAGGTTCCACATAAATGTGAGGAAGAATTTCTTCACAGTGAGGGTGACAGAACACTGGAACAGGCTGCCCAGAGAGGTTGTGGAGTCTCCTTCTCTGGAGACATTCAAAACCCGCCTGGACATGTTCCTGTGTGACCTGATCTAGGTATTCCTGCTCTGGCAGGGGGGTTGGACTAGATGATCTTTTAAGGTCCCTTCCAATCCCTAACATTCTGTGATTCTGTGTGATTCTGTGATTCTGTGACTATGGGATTCTCCAGCTTCTAATCACACAGGAGCCATGCCCCAAAAGGACTGCAGCCCTGTATTCCAGGCATTGTGCTCAGCACAATCCACAGGTCTAATGTTTGCTTAGGCTGCCTGTTCAACACAAGGTGGTTTTACAGAGAAGCCAGCAATCTAAACTATCATGTTGGCCAGCAATGAATACGGAGATGAAAGGCAAAATTTATATCCTGCTATTCCTATTAAGCTAAAAACCACCTGTGTTTGGGATTTTCTGTTGTGAAACCCTTCCAAGACCTGTGCCTGATACGGCCCTCTCTTACAGATCTATTCAGCAGTTTAGAAAGCATTTATATTGTCTCTTCCAATTCTCCCAAAAGCCCAATATTCACTAGATATGTGAAGAAAGACAAAAAATTTCTTTTATGATTCCTTCTAGCTCTAATTTCTCACAGGAAAGGTCTGACCATGGTGTTCTCAGAGCCAGGATCAAGGTTTTCTCAGTCTCACCCAGTGAACACATTCCACTTTGTAAAAACTGCCTCACTGGAGTAGGCACCTGAAGCAGGTTGTCCAGCTGCCAGTTGAGCTCCCCCATCTCTAGGTTCCAGAGTAATTCTCAGTGTTTCTTTGGCCCAATGCATGTTTAATATTGCCATGTAAAGAAAAACAGTTTCAGCAAAAGAGTTAGAGACCCTGTTTCTCCCCCACTCATCAACACTCAAACTCCTGGTGTTTTTATCTGCAAATTTTAGAAATACAGTCTTCAGATTGACTCATGTGGAAGTTGTAAGGAGTATCACCTTTTACAGCTGAGGTAAATACTCCACTGAGCCAGTTATTGAATAAAGAAGAGAATGAAGACCCGATACTTTTGCACAAACTAGTTTCTGCAGTAAGCATGATGTAGAATAGGAATAGCTAGCAGATGAGACCTATCCATCAAACATAGCTATAGGACACATGCTGTGGGTACGCCAGGGGACACAAGGATGAGCTGTGTGCCCAGGTGCCTAGCAGTTCCAAGACAAAGACACTCCAGCAAGCTTAGAATGGCATAACTATAACAGGCATCTGGAGAGAGAGGTAACTGCTGACGTGTGGAAATTGAGAATTTTGAATCCGAAATAGCTGTAAGAGCTGAACCCTCTTGTGGATCCAGTTTTTTGCATTACAATGCAATTAGCCTACCAGGTACTACAGGGTTTTTTTTGCATTCCAGTTAGAGTGGTTTTCATTTTAGAGGTGCAACTCACCACATTGGCACCCTTCACTTCATCATTTCACTGGAGGTTTTCTTTCTGCTCTCGCAACTGTTCAGAAACATATTTTAGAAAAACTCCAGAGAAACGGATATTTGTTGAATTTTTAACCTTAGTTCCTTTTTGGCAAATTTCTTCCTAACTTCCTTCGGAAACACAATATCCTCACAGACGAACTCTGTTCACAAAAAACACTTTAATAAATTATGTACCCTGATGACCTAATGGCTTATTTGGAAGACAGAGTAGACTTAACAAGACCTATAAATGATGGACTTACTTAAAAAAAGCAATTGGGTCAGGATGTATAGATAACCTATTGCATGGAACTGGACATTCTTAACACTTAAGAACTGAGCAGTAACCTTCCAATATATCAGCTATGTGGCTTTTCTTAAGGCCAGAAGTATCAGCTGTCACCAGTGGAGGGAAAGATGTGTCTCATCCCAGTCCTGCTGTCACTGATATCCATTTTACATAGTATAATTTCTCTGGCTTCTATGTTAACAGCATGATAAATGAGAATGGAACCAATTCCAAAACCCAACGTCTACTGAATCTGCAAAAAAATGCCGTGAAAATCCTATGTTATTTAGTTATAAGGAAATTAGTCATTCCCAACACATAAAGCCTTACAGACTTTTTGGGTTTTTTTCCTCAGGATAAAGTAAATGGGACTTGTAAAGATATTGGTCTTTTCTGCAGTGTAGCCCTTTACAGTTTAGTGGTCATGATTTTTTGGAGGACTTGCTGCTCCTTAAACTAAGCTGAAACATGAATTTGTGTACCTTTCTGTACACACAGTTTGACACACAAAAATACATACCCTAAAGAATAGCCCTTATATTAAACCATAATAATCCCTATTTTACGAATGAACTAAAATATAAAGAGATTTAACATGGGGACACCCTGCTTCCAGATTAGGAATATTAAAAAAAAGGAACATGTGTAAATCAGAAGTAGTCAGTCTAAGCTGCTCAACTCAGCAAGTAGAAACAGACAATTTTGGAGTGCAATTAAATTAACCACTTTTGAGGTCTTTTAGGAGAAATAGCCCCAATGTTAAGAGCTAAGGACAAAGCTAAAATTAGTTCAGAACCAGAGTTCTTTGTTCTCCATCTGGAAAGTTAGATTATCTCTCACGCTATTCCATGTTGTATTCAGGATACAGGTGGAGATCGATGGAGATAGTCTGAAAGTATACTGAGTCAGAGCAAATTCAGATTAGGGGGAAGGGAACCTTTCCCTCCGTTAGTCGCTTTGCTTTTCTACTTACACTTGTAGATATAACGGAAGAGCTAAACAGTTTTCTCGTTTTTAAAATATTTCATCCATTTATTTCAATGAAAGTTAAAATTACCTACCAGTCCCCACAGCATTTTTTACCTTTTCAGAACTGAGGCTCCTGGTTAAAATTGCCCCTGCTTCCAAGAGGAGCAAACAACCATTTCAAAGCAAGCTGTCAACACATAAATAACAGCTAGTGCAAATGAATCTCATGAATTTTCTGATGCAGCGATATATGTTCCAGTGTTTTTCAGTTTTTTTAAGACAAAATGTAACTAAAGGCTATAGAAATGGTACAAAGTATTGTTGAAAGAGGAGTTTTCACAGAAGTATTTTACCTTCAAAGGACACGTATCTTTATAAAGAAACAAAATTTGGAATATTATCTCAATTTACTCAGCTAGTTTTGGCAGATGAATTGTGAGAACAGCACTTCAGACAGATGTTCAGCGGAGGTTTGCAGCTGCTAGCAGAAATGATGTCAGAGCATTGCATAATTCCCCATGTTTGTAAATGACTGGAATAAACAGTCACATCTTTAGGTCAGTTATTAGTATCCAAATTCCTCCCAAAGCTTCTGTGTTATGAGCTGAACAGCACTGTGTATCTTATAGCTCATGTCAGTGACCTTATAAGTATGTGGGTTTTGGACATCTGTTTTACTTAGAACTGCTTGCCTTAACACTGTGTGTAGTGGGAGACTGTACAGGTAGCAAATTAACCCATTACTTTTATCTGTCCATGATAAACAAAAATTATTTTTTTAGGCCTGATCCTGCAATTTTCATATCAGTTAAAGGCTAAGCTGCAGCATCAGACTTACAGATCTGTTTCTGCACAAAGTTTCATGGTTCAGAATCTGCTTCATAAGATAACTTCTTACAAGCAGAATGGATGTGCCATTCTACTGTGGCATGTTCTCCCATAGCCTTTGTTGTCCTTGAAACTTAAAGACGGAAAGACAAATTATAGTCTGTGGACAGAATCCCCTACACCTTATATCTCTTCCATAACCCTTCAAAATGATCTTTATTTCTCCACAATCCTAGAGAGTACCATTAGATGTAAACACATGCGAGAATTGGACAGTACATCTGCCTTTGAACCTGTAAAAAAATATTTGTCATACTATAAGAGGAATATGTTGACTGGAAAGAGGAACCAATAGTACATTAATTTGTTGAGATATCTGATTTTGATATAGTAAAAGTGGCAAAACCTCCTCTAGCCAGGTGGCCCTGTCACACTGCTGTGAGACTAAGCGTAAGGAACTGGAAGACAATACCCATAGCCCTAGCCAGAATTTTCCTGCTGTGAAAGGAACTCATCTATTTCAGATTATTTGAAAGTCAATGGGAAGTTGCTGACTCTACAGGCAAAGCACTTAGCTCTCTTAAGAAGTGCAAAGACATTTTTGTTTAACTTTAACTCCCTAATCTTTCCACATGGAAACTTAGAGAACAAAAGGGCATTGTAAAGGCAAAGATCAGGAGGCTGCATTCATTCATGTACTTTTTACATGTGTAGCTCAGTCATCAGTCTTCATGTAGCTTTTAAACCACATACAAGAAAGGACTATTTCACTATGGGTGTCTGCACTGAACTGTAAATCAGAACAGGTTACTGTGGGAGAAACAGAATGTGATATCACTTTTCCAGGCTAGTAACGATTAGGAAAAACAAAATAAGTGGAAAAGGGGACAAGGTAGGAAACGTCTACCTGATCAGATCTTCAGAAATAATAATTTAATCATAAAAATATTAATACATATATGTGTATTTGTATATATATTATAGTAATCACTTATTATAGTAAACTTGACTGTTTTGCAGTGCAGAAGGTAATAATTTCTGAGAAAATAAAGAAAAAAGACAACAGAAATATTGTTTCTATTTGCTTACAACCATAAATAAAATATATTTTCCTAGAAATTACAGTCTAGATCAAAAGTAAAAAGTTCATCTATTCTATAACAGCTTGATTAAATGACACTTTCACATACTCTTCAAATATTATTTAAGACCCTAAAAGGCACAGTAGACTTTCTGGTGTATAGTTCACAGCAGTCTCAGGGTCTTCTCTGCCTGCCAGGTCTGAGAGCAATTCTAAAAGGGATTGGTTCCTGTTAAATGTTTATCCATAGCATATCCATGAACTGAATTCATTACAACAAAAGGGACATGATAACCTATCATCATTCTTCCAGGGCATGATACTAGGGCAGAGACCTCTCCTGTGACTTCTTGTCCTCAGATCAGCTCACTGAATCAATCATTCTTTGAAGACAATGAGGGAGCTTTCTCTGGGGAAGAAGCCACAAACCTCAAACAAGTTACTCATGGGTGGATCATGGGAAACAAGTTGTGAAGTTATATTTATCTCTACCTACATTTCAACTATAGTTTCTCTGTTGACAAGTTTAAGAAGTTTTACAATACATATTGATAAGTATGGGTCAAATGTTAGATGATAAAGGAAACCTGGAGAAGAGAGAGGAAAGACTTGCTAAAATTGAAGGCTGCTAATATCCTTTCTTGATAAGGATATCAAGCTATTTTGGGAATAGAGTTCTTGATTTTCTACTCCTTCAAAAACCAGCAGCACAAGTCTTCAAGGGCAAAAATAATTTTAAATTGAGACTTCACCATGTGTATCACATCTTCTGTGAACTAATGAAATCACTCATTTTTGCTAGAGGTTTTCAAATATACGGATCTGAACTATAGATCACTTTAAATTTGAATTACAGCATATCTAAAGGGGCCATCTTCAAAACATTTTTCATCCATGTCAGAAAAATAGAAGACACACATTACCACACAGAGAAATGAAAAAAAGCAGTCACATTTTTTCTTGCTTGATGTAAACATTGTCTTAATTCTCAGAATGCCCATTTCCATCCCTGTTTATTTGTAAACCAAAATGTTACCACTTCTTTTATACCTGCACCTAATTAAATCAGATCTACTGACTTAGCTGTTGCAGGACCAGATACTTATTGGAGATGACCAAAGAAGTGGATATTGACATCAGAAGTTATTTGAAAAGTAGGCAACTGCAGTTCTGTTGTAAAAGTCTCTGTAACTACCCATATAGGGGACAGCAATAAACAGGGCACATCACCTGGCATAAGGTAGAGATGTCTGAAAAAATGAGGTAGGGAAGTCTTTGGTTGCAAAGGTGAAAGGAAGCCCCAGGGTCATGCCTTCTGCAAGGTCTATAAAAGGGCTTCTACATGGGTTACTACTCCAGTGAGAAGATGGAAAAAATGGTCCCCTTACAGAAATCAGGGCCTCTTATGGAAATCCCTTTTTCCTGTTTCTTACTTTACCTATTAAAGCCTATTAAATCCTGTTTTTTTATTATTGTTTTTAGTGTGCTAAAAATAGGGATATAAATGGCTCCATAATATCTGACATAAATATTTGGTCTGAAATTTCCTTATTTACCAAAACAACACTAACTAATATACATACATAATAGGTCTCTGCTACTGGGTGCAAGTATTTATATTAGAGATGAGCTAATGCCCTTTTCCATCACTGTACGAAGAAGTTCACTGACTGCCAAATATTTCAGACTTCCTTTGAATACATATTCCTGAGCTATATTATAGTTAAGCTGTTCACTGTACATGATATATTGCTATGAGGACATGCCAATTGCTCTTCCACCTAAGAAATTATCAGCATGTTTCAACCACACTGATACTCTGGCAACAATATCGTTGGGGGAAGAAAGCACAAAAGTTTCAGATAATAGTCCAGGACTTTGCAACTCATCGGTTAGGTTTTCTGCTTCTTCACACTTCTTCTAGTGTGACATCAGACCATCATTTAGGCACATATTCTCACTGATGTTTGGGTGCCTAATTTCCTGTGACTGAAAAGCAATATCGAAAGAAAAATCTAGGCACTTAATGTGTGGTGCCAAGTGTTTGTCCCGCTTAGAAAAAGATTAAGCTTTTGGGCTGGGTTTCACAATAAACTTTATTTTAAATTAACTAATTGAAAACACCAAACTAGATGTGCACTAGAAATCTCTTTTTTCCATGTAGAGAAATGCCTGAGCTATTATAGAGATCACCATGAATCTGGGCTTCACCGCCTTGGAATTCTTCCTTGTGCTTACATTCTGTATTCCTTCTTTTAGGCTAGGTGAGGGACTAGGTGACTTTTTTTCACTGAAAGAATGGCAGAATTTCATATAAAACTTTGGTGCCTGGGGCATTCACCAGGAAGAAAGAAATGGAAGTAGATTTCCCATCTCCTGTTTTAGAGAGGAAACTATTCATACCTCCTTCTCTTGCTTCCAGATGTTACGACTTAAATACCAGGCTATAGGATTTGAATGAAGGGTCCTCTTCTCCCTGTAGGCTTGGAGTGAGGGAGAAATCAAGAATACCAGATTCTTAGGTCTGTGAGGAGAATAAACACATTAGGTGTTACTAAAAGGGTTAGTTTCATCTAGCTTAAAATATCTATAGCATAGATGCTTACAGCAGAGCTTGTCACCTTAGGTTTCTTTAAAGACAGTGAGAAATACACAGGTATGATTCACTTGGCTTATTTTAGGCAGCACTGTAGACACCTGCATTTGGTCACATGCATCCCACTCATGTTGTCCTCCTCTGTAGCCAAAGATGCAGGCTAGACACCAAAATAAAGTCTCTAATGACATGATCCTTAAGAGCTTTTGAAAATATCTGATATATTTTGTAGTCTGCTAATGCCACTCTCAGGAGTTTAAATTGTACAGAAAATACTTTATCGTTGATATTTGCATTAGTATTCCACATCTAGTGCATTCTGATAGGGAACAGAGTTTTAAAAGCAGTCACTAAGAAGGATGGTGAAACACCAGACTGTACAAAATGATGGGTGTAGGCAACCTAACAACAATATAATAAACATCTTTTAGGAGAAAATATTTAATAAAACTTCTGTTTGTAGCTCACCTCTGGTAAACAGACCTTTACTAAAGCTGACACAGTTGTGTCGGTCTTTTCATTTATGAGCTGATGGTGAAAGTTGCAGGTCCAGCAGAATAACTACAAGTAGCATAATTCAGTTTTATGTATTTTAGGTAGAGCAAAGTAATTCAGGTATTTTTTGAAAACATGAAATACATATATGTAAGTGTATGGTATTGCATACTGGCAAGTTCATGTAAATTTCTCACCTTTCTCTAGGTAAAGAGACTTGAAGAAATACTCATAGAAAAAGTACTTTAAAGAGCTTTTATTCTAGACCAATGTAGACAGCTATACAGTGAATGCAAGTAGCATGATTTAAAGTAATGCTTAAAACTTACATGTTGCATATAGCATAATTATAAAACAGTGTTAAACTAACTATATGGAATACTTTATCTATATTTTTACCCATGGAAAATATATTGACTGAAAACTAAAATTTCCAGAGAATTTGATTGGTTGACTTGACGAACTTATTATGGTGAAACTGTGCAAAATAGAATTATTTTGCTTGAGGGTAAACCTAGAACAAATGATTCCCCATAGAAGTGATACAATTCAAAATCCTTTCATTCTCCAAGAATCAGGAAAGTTTTTCGTATTAATCCCCCAAAAAGAGAAACAGAGAAATAAAAAACCTGCCCAAGCAGGTTGTATGGTTCTGACAGAATCTCCAGGAAACTTTCAAGGGACCCTGCTTTTCTTGTTGTGTTTCAGGCATTCAGATAATTTGACAGCAGTAGAAAACTTAGTTACTGTGTTTGGTTTTTTTCTCTTTGACATTATATCAACAGTTGTTTTTTACAAATTCTGTGTTAGTTTTGACACCTCTTTATCTGGTATAAACCATTACATGTAAAGACAAGCTTCTTTTATACATAGGAGAAAGAATAGCTTTCTTTTGAAAAGTACTTGTGGAAACATATGTAAGATAGCTATTTTCTTGCATACAATAATAACTTTCCAGAGAAATGTTGATTTGCTGATGATGATTTACTGAGTACTATTTATCTATGATAGTAAGTCAGGTAGTTCTGGCTTGCATGTTTATAAATAGAACATTTAAAATTGAACACATTGGCTTACAGTTCTTTCTTCATCCTATTGAAATGGCATTTTCACATGTGCTGTCATTTTCTTTTGATGTGATGTGAGATGTTGGTATGCTTGCCCAGCCATGTCTTAAATACTTTAAAAGATAAGTTGTGTTTTGAATCTTAGCAAAGTCTTGACCTTCGAGTGCAGCTGGATATTCTACTAACTGGAAATGTGGGAAATTGTGGCACAACATTGCAGAGCTGAAGAAGCGTGGGTGTTCAAGATGAAAGCAGGTGTTTCCTTTTGGTGGTTCAATTTTCCACATGACAAACTGAAATCCACTCAACAAAAAAACTCCTCATGCAACTCTGTCATTTCATGATGTCACACAAAATCTGGTGCTCAAAAAGCAAAACATGAAAAGTTAAGAAAAAATAGAGAGTTACTATCACATTCTAGTAGAGTCCAGAGAATTAGAAAACAAATCATGGCTTTCATTAGACTGCCTTCTCATATTCAGGCTTTGAAAGAGTTAGATTATAATGCCTTTTCTGCAATAGTTGAAGAAAGAAAACAAATCAGGTAGGAATTGAGAACAGTCAACAGCTACTACAAGCAGCATTTTTAGTAGTGTTTAGGGCTGAATGGGCTAAGGGAATGGGCTATGTGACAAAATGACAAACTACTTCATTTTTTAGTGCTCAAACTCATCCTTCATTTTGCTGCATCTGCTTTCTTCCCATGCCAATCTTCCTGATTTCCACTGCTGTAATTAGTTTAGTGCTCATGAAAATTGCCAAAATGAGAGTCTAGTAGATAGACATCTTCCAGGCTGCAAATAGTAAAGGAAGAGGAGGTATAATTTCATACCCTCCTCTACTAATGTGCAATCCTGAAAACCAGAAATAAATATGAGACCTTTGTTGAATTTTGTGTGTAACCTTAGACATAGTGAATACATGCATCATACAGTAACAATAGTAATATCAGACTTTACAGACAATAATAATTACTTTCTTAATAGGATTATTTTAAGAAATACTACTCAGTAAGAATATTTCTCAGTAATAATACTGAAAAGTCAATACCAGGATGCTCACCTGGGCAGGATGGTGATTATAATTCAAGGATGTAGGAGCACCTTGAATATTTATTTCAAAAGGACATGAACTTCCAATGTAAACCGTTAGCAGCTATGAATAATTTGGTCAAATAACTACATGATTTCCATCCCACAACCATACACGTGTTCCTAGTAACGTCACATACCATTGTATAGATATGTAATCAAAACCGACAATAAGAATAAAGAAAGCCTCCTCCATGCCATAAGCACATGCATCAGGTCTAATCCTCTGTATATTCATAGAGTACTAATACATATCTCTGTTTTTGGTTATCTTATCTCAGCCAGGAGACTGGAGCACATTGTATATGATGAGATGCTGAGGGAACTGGGATAGTCCAGTCTTAGAAGAGAAGACTAGGGACAAATCTTACTGCTATCTTCAACTACCTGATAGGGGAGCTTACAGAACATAGAGCCTGACTCTTCTTAAATGTGCACAGTTATAAGATAAGACACAATGGACACAAGTTAGAGCAAAGAAAATTCTCCAAAAATTACAGGAGAATCTTTTTACCATGAGCATGGTCATTATAGCAGGTTCCCCAGAGGCTGTGGAATCTCCACCCCTACAGATATTCAAAACTTGACTGGACGCAGCCCTCAGCAACCTGATCTAGTTGACCTGCTTTGGGTGGGTGGTTGGACTAGGTTGCATTCCAGAGGTCCTTTCTAACCTCAATTTTTCTGTGATTTTTCTCAGTTTTCAATCTCTTTAAAATTTATTCTAAGTTGTTTCTGCTCTTTTTTTTCTCTAAGATGATATTTGAGAATGATTTTCAGACCAATACTTTATTTTGTTTTGTTCTCTTAGGACACATAAACCTTTCTCAAAGTTTGTTTACCTCTTCTAAGATAGGTTAAAGGAAAGGATTTCAGAGGAAGCAGCTGTTCGAGCACAGATGATGGAGTAAATTTGCCCATCTTTTCATACAAAGTGCTTTCATCCTCTATACTTAAAGGACAATAATATTATATATCATTGACTCTAATCACCTGTATTGAGAGTACTTAAAGGAAATGATCCAGCTCAAAGATAGAATGTTTCCTTTGTTATCTCCTACAGTACATCATATTTTGTTTTCCTCCTAGTCCTTGTGAAAGATATTAAATCTGTCCAATGAGGAGAACTGTACAATAACTTACTAAACTTTAGATTTTAACAGGTAAGTAAGAAAGATTTTCAGTTTGTACAAGAATAGATTTGGGCAGATGTACGAGATTTTCTTCAGATCACACTGAAAAGTTGTAATCATGAAATAATCCAGGGGACAAAACCATGTGACCCATAATTAATGTCAAGATTCTTGGTTTACACTTAAAGCTTTAAAAGTAGGATCACAAATGTAGGAATACAGTTTGACTTCAGGCATACAGACATGGCATTATAGTGAGAAGCAGTTTTGCTTTAGGCTATCTCCAGAAGATATTCCAGAAGCCAATTAACATCTTAGATGGTCCAGGAGCAACTCATCTCACTTAATTTTGACCATCTGAACCAACCTGCCATAACAAAGGTATTTGTCTAGTCTCCATCTAATATAAAAAGAGATAGTTCCCTCTAGAAGTTGATTTATCCCACTTGATTTAGGATGGAAGTGTTGTCCTGAGGAGCAGCCTAATCCTTTTCCGTGGCTATATCTCAGACACATGCTTGAGCCTGAAGAAGATTAATTCAGACTTTTGTCAGTGAAGATACAAGAAAAAAAGTATTTATATTTCTCCATTATAATCACTTTAGAAAATTTTGAGGTACAGATAACTAGGTAAGTGGTTTTGGGCTAGAGGTTATTATTGTTTGTGTATAAGAAGAGACGGAGCAAAAAATGTCTGAGGTCATAGTAGAAAACAATCTAAGTGTATTCTTGTTTAGTTTTGGACCCCAATCCTATTTTCTCTTATAATATTTGAAAGAAGGTGTGTCTTTAAATTACCCAAAGGATAGTCTCCTTATTTTTTCAGGATAATCTCATTGAATGACTTTTCACAAGGAAAATATATTTTTGCATGCTATATTGAGAAAAATAGGAATACAATTTAAATCCAAATATTCATCAATACATTCAATACTTGAGATAGTTCTCTAAATAAGCAGTACTTCAACAGTGATAATTTTATTCTAATAGTTTATTTTAAAATTAAAATTATTAAAATGTGCGATTGTCAATTTGCAAAAATAATTTGGTTCTTTTGTTGGCCAAAAACATGAGAAACCCATTTCCTTTGTAATTTTACTAGCTATATAGTCTACTCTTGGAGTTATCTGACATTTACATATTATGTTAAAATCTGTCCTGTTTTCTGCTGTTGCAAACAATATCTTTCATATTGAGCTTATTATCACTTCTGAAACTCTTTAAAAAACAGTAGGGTTGAAGGGTATGTTTAGCTGAACAGTAACTTACAATGATCTCCTAATACACAGAGCAATTGTGACTGAGCAATTAATTTCTGGTGAAGGATTAATATATCCCCACTTCTAAATGCATATGTTCAAATACTATGTTAAACTGGAGTTGTAATCTTTCATTAAAAGAAATATTTAAAACATGATATAGGGTGATTTTTTTTTATGCTCTTCATGCTGGTCATTGAAACCACCGATTGTTTTTAAAACCTTCTACACTGCCCCATGCTAACTTCACATGCAGGGAAATGATTGACCTCACATTGTTTCAGAGATTGGAGACTCACTGTGTAGCTTGCAACCTGGTCACACAGAAATAGCCACAGTCTGAACAAAATTATTAGAGGACTGCTTGGGGGAAAATTCCCCAGTCAATGATAAATAGCCCCAACAAAGAGGGTTCTCCTGTCTCCATTTGCACAGGGCTTGATCATGAATAACAGCTTTATGAATCTCATAACTATTTTTCAGTAGAAGAGATTAAGATTCTTTACTGTGTGCAACATTGAGTCCTAATGGCACAGGGAGCTGATTAGCTTGCCTGAAAACATTAAAATACGTTGTACAATAAATTTCTACAACTAAAGCATTTCACTGGAATGAGGCACAAGCATTTTAATACTGATAACTTTGTTCAAAACTAAACACTGTAGAAATGCAACCCAGGCTTTGTGTATGACGGTGTTCTGTGACAAACAGTTACCATAGAGGGGTGAATAATAAGTGGATAGATAATTTGACTGAATCACACAGGAATGGAATATCTTGCTAAGAATACTGGGAGAAAACCCTACTCTAGGAAAGTTGTCTTGGAACCTTTACAGCTTGATACTGAAAAACAGATTCTAGGTCTCATTTGAAATGCCATAATGACAACACAAAAAAAAAAAAAGAGATGTAGAAATTAGGCATCACAACAAACAAAATTATTCAAAATGCAGGATCTGTTTTTAAGAACTCATTCAAAACAGCTGCACATAAAAAATTCCAAAAAGCTCAGATTTTTTGTGTTAAAGGATAAAGGGCAACACTTCTTCACGTTCAAGTATTCTATTTCAAATTAATGCTTAAACCAGGAAGCTAGTTTTTCTGGAAATTTCAGCCTTGAAGCTCCAGTTGCCTCTTTCTTTAACTTCTTTTACATACCAGATGCAAAAGACAGGCAGAAATCCCATTTTTTTTTCTAGTTTGTAGTACCTATTTTTACAATGAAAATAAGTAGTACAAACATGGGTTTTTTTCCCCTCTGTGGTACATATCAATCACTTCAGCATATGTAAAATGTTTAATCAAAAAATGAAAATCTACTTCAACCCATTCTTTTTTTCTTTTGGTTGTGTTTATTTGGCACTGCACCCTCTAGTATCAACTGCTCTCATCAGGCCAAAAGGAAGGAAGGAAAGACTTAGTTTACAAAGCTCTGCTGTCACTGGCACTAATATCTTAACAGTCAAGAGGGAGTACAGAAGGAAAATGTGAACTAACGTGCATTAAGATGTCTACACAAAACAAAATGTTAAAGCTCAAGACTGTAACTTCATTCTCATAATAAAATGAAACTCTCTAACTCATACAGATATATTGACATATAACATTTTTATTTTTTTTAAATCAGTAATAGAATTCATAAAAATTGCAGTATGAACAACTGTGAATCCTTGAATGCACAAGTTATCAATATGATTACTTCTTAAACTTGTTTAAAAATATATTTAGTTTTGATCCCAAGTGTGTTACTGTTTTATATGCAAACAAAATAGTGTTTATTGGAAGCTTTGACTTAGCTAACTGAAGACAAAATTCTGAGCCTTTGGTTTTGGGTAGTAACACAGACTTTGAATAGACATTCTGGTTTCCCAAATTCAGTATTATTGTTGTGCAGATAACTTCATCTAAGAATAAGGAAGTTGGAAGGTATCATTGTAAAGTCATGTAATACACTAGACAAATCTTAAGAACTGATAAATTAGAAGGTGAAAAAAATGAGCATTGTACTCAAAATGCAGAATACTGACATGGAGTAATGGAGATTACTGGAGATGTCTCTGAAATTTGTCAGAGATAAGTGGGAGTATCGTGCAAAGATAGATGTTATAACTATCCCCAGGCTCAGGTAAAGGAGTTTGTACATGAGAAGCACTCTGAGAGTGCTGTCATAATATTATTATTTTCCAGGCTTGAGGGAGAGGATCATAGAATCATAGAATCACTATGGTTGGAAAGGACCTCTAGGATCATCAAGTCCAACCTTTATCCCAACATCCCCTAGCAACTCAACCATAGCCTCAAGTGCCTCAGTGTCCTTTTCTCTGAGACCAATGGCTTTGAAGCACCTTGGTCAGAATGAATGAGTGAACAGATCCAGTTACTCAGAGCTGGACCAAAAAGTTCCTCAGATGTAAGACACAAACATGAGGCATCAACAGGCAAAGCTTGAGAAGGGGTGAGCTGAGCTTCAGTCCTCTACACAAATTACTCAAAATAAGGGAAGTTTCGAGGAGGTTCTTTGGCATATTTTTATCAGCAGTTGGTTAATTTTCACTGCTCAATAACTCAGGAATTGAAAATAAACATTCAGACTGTTGTGTAGGAAGTTACTATCTCTTGGTTAGACTGAATATCTTAAATGCATCTGGAACAGTGTCTTGAGAATTTTTGTGACTAGGATAGTAAACTGTGATAAAATAGAGTTCTGGAAAAGCTGCAGCAAAGGATAATTTCAACATTTGCAGCTGATGACTTAATGCCATTTTTCCATCTCTGATGGATTCTATGGCTCCTTTATTTATGGAGAATGCCAGGCTCAAGGTTTTTTGCTAGGAATGACTAGCCAATTCACAGTTACTGACTGCACATTATACTGTAGACATTCTTTGCACACAGATGCTTTATTTCTCATTCTCTCTTAGTGCCATAAAGAAGTATGACAGTTTAATTGAATCTTTGCATGTAAATGATCTTTCAGACCCTATTTCACTTATATGCACTTGAAGGAAAGCAGTCTTTCACTGGAGGTTTTAGCAACATCAATGTTTCTTTGATTTCCTTAACTGCACACAAACTTTTAAATATGCTCAAATGACATTTTATATCAGCTTAAATCTTAGAAAAAAAATAATAAAAAAGAAAAACTAAAAAAAAAAAATCCCTTATTTTTGTCACACATGAGTAAGAACACCAGGAATAGCTGTAATATAACTGAATTTTGTCTTTTCTCCAGAAGAATTACAAGTGGAGAGGGACACCAACAGCTGCAAAGTCTGTCCTGTTCTCAGAGGAGCTTTCAGCAGAATAAATTATGAAGTTGCAGCAAGCTCTGTATGGGGTAATGGTTGATCTTTGACCGTGCTGACAGCCAGAGCTCTTATCATCTTGCTCAGCAACAAGTCAAATTGGGCTTTAATTGCTGTTCAGAGAACAGTGCACGATTAAACATACACAACACAGAAACTGGTACAGGGCAGAAGGGAGCAAGAGATGTCAAGGAGTCATGAGACAAACCCTTTTTTTGATACTCTGTTCTAAAGACAATGTGAGCTTTATATGTAAAATAAAACACTCATAAAGGTTCCCTAACTATCAGGCACTGCCCCGAAAACTTAATAACTGGTTTCTTAACAGCAGTAGCTGGAAATTTATTTGGGTCAAATCTGTAATGAAGACACCTGCATCAAACCACCCTGTCAGAATCCATTTGTTGTCTACATTTCTTTTTGTTAATTCTCCTTCTTAGCAGTTAGCCACTGAAAGACTTACAGATAAATTCAAATTAGCTAAAGGCACCAAATTATTTTTGCAGATATGTTATTTAGATGTAAAACAGCCTCACTTCCTTATAATTTAATACTCACTTTAATAAGTCTGGGCAAGCCTATCATCTCTTGTGCAACATTAACTTTAAAATGACCCTTTCATACTTGCATAGAAATTACAGCTAATGTCTAAGCTAATTTTTGTTATTTTGGTAACAGCTGTCCACCAAAGTGTGTTTTCTTAACCAGCAGTAAGAACAAGGGCAGAGTTTTTAACTGTGTCTGCATTAATAATACTTGCCAGATACAAATTTTGGGCATAAGTACCTAAAACACATCTGCCTATTGAAAAAACAGAGACAAATCCAAGCACACTTGATATTTTAAACTTCTGTAAGGTAAGTTATGAAGGCTGGAAAACTGTAAAACCATAAAAACCCAATCAAATGTAGCCACAGACAAACATAAACATGGGACCAAAGCTGGAATTTCATTCTAAAAGTAGAGACTAAATCATTCTGCCATAACTCCCCTTAAGTGGAAAAGAGAGGTTTTTTCCCCAGGATAAAGCAAAGCACTGTATGAAAACCCAAGTTCATCAAGTTCACCTCTGCAGGTGTTAAGGGTTTGAATCAGACTGACAGCAAAGAAATAGGAAACAGAGTCATTCACCCGCAGCCATCTTCATGACTGGACTCTCTTCAATAACATCACACAGCTCTTCTTGTAACCAAGAAGGGGAATATATATAATGCTGCCCTTGATCCACCCAGCTCTCAAGGCATCGAGCCTGGTATTGTCAGGGGAATTATTTCAAACCCAAGAAAACATATACATTACTCACATTTTTTTGTTGTTTTATTTTGGTGGTAAGTTGGGGTTTTTTTAGATGATAATTTATTTTTAAAAATATCAAATAATCCTTAATTAAATTTCATTCAAGTACAATTTCAAGGGTTTCTTTGGAAAATAAAATGTTTTGACATCCAACAAGTTTTGAGATTCCAAGACCTTTCTCTTTTCCTGCACAGTGATGGAGAGATTTAGAAAAATGTATTTTTAAGTCTAAAGATTCAGAAGTAGATACACTCATCCAAATATAGTCAGGGATAAGGATGCCATCAGTATAGGTATAAGTCTCTATTCTTACTGACTTCTTGGAGTGGCTTCAGCTTAGGCATTTTACCTCTGAAATGTATTTCTTAAGCTTCAAGCATTTGAATTCTTCTGTTGGTATTTGTCCTCTGTGTTTAAGTAAGTTTAAAAAGTCACTTGCCTCACATATCACAAGAATCTAAATCTACAGTTTTGTGGTTAGAAAACTTCTATTTGAAATCTTGCATCAATTCCTAACCAAGTACCTTGCATAGAATATCTTTAACACCAGGCTATAAGATTACCATAACTTAACACAAAAATTCCACCATTAGATATTTTCATCAATTTGATAAAAAAAGGCTAACCAAAAGGAGAAATTTTAATTTTGATAAATTAGCATTTTAAATGGAAAAGGCTCCTGATAAGTTCTACTGTGTCTTCCTGTTTCAATCATGTTTTCTTTGTCTGTACTTTCAGATATATGATGAAGTACCCAAGGTCTATTCTTCTAACTCATTTTCTTTCTTTTACTTTCATAATCAATTTCCTTCAGAGGAAATAAGTAAAGATGACATTAAATTATTAAATTAAATTAAAATAATGAATCAAAAGTACTAATTGCAGAACACTGGATGTCATGACCTGGAAGTCTTCAAAAAAAGAAACATGAATATTTGATAAGACCTGGGTAAAACTTGTGATTTTTGTTTAGATTCATGGGTTTTTTTTAAAAAAAATTAAAAAACAGAAAAATTACTTAAAGTGTTTACAATGCTCATCTTATATTTTTTTAGAACTCAACAATTTCATGTACCTATCTAGGATATGATCTGAGGCATGAAGGTCATAGTTCTTTTTAAGAGATTATGAATTCTTTATCAGATAAAAAATAGACAGACAAAATAACACTGACAGGTGATTAGAGGTATTTACTTGTGCTTGGAATGGCAATTAAATGTGAACACACAAGTGTTGAAGTCTCTAGTTTTTCATACAACTTTATAGCACACGCATAACATAACAGACAGTATTCCGAGGCATTCAGAACAACACTTGTGAGAAGTCAAAGACTGAGTGGGTCTGGGGCCCAACAGCACTACAGGGTATAAGAAGTTATTTGTGAGACATGCAGTGAAAAAGAAGAGCTAAAATCTGCTAGGATTTCTTGGAGAAAGTTTGGAAAACTCTTAGAAAATGTAACAAATTCAAAAAGTGTTGAAAGCTGAATTTATCACCAGGTTCCTTTCATATCTCAGTCTTATTATAAAAAGAAAGCTCTTTTATATAAAAGACAATATCGTGAAAATAATAAAAACCTTGGTGGTTCTACAATGTTTTTCAATCAAGGAAATAAAATAATTTTTCAAGTACCTAATTAAAATTTATGGCACTTCTGAGAAGGAAATTTTGCTAGTCTCATTTTATACTTGGGGTCACAAAGACACACAATGGAACCAACTTCTCTGCTGAGTCAGATTCATGTCCTGATTGTGAACACATCTGTGTTGGTATGTTAACGTAGAGGTAGGATTCAGACATATAAACAAAGGTGTCTGGTGTCTTCCGGGATGACTCCTGGGTTCATCTAGTGAATCTGAAAGGCATGATAAATCTGTAAATCTTAAAATCTGTATTTGTCTGTGACATCAAATGGCAATGACAGCTTAGGTCATGCATCTCTGCACTGCACACTCTGTCTCTGCCCAGCAGTATACACTTGACTGAGCTGTCTAAGTGCCTGCTACGGTCCAAACATAGGTGTTCACTGCCAGTTGAAGTTCCCCAGGGTATCTAAGACACCTTTGTGAAGCTAAGAGATCTGTCTGAGGACCTACTGGAGACCTGCACTGCTGAAGGACAGTAAATTAAACAAAACCTAAACTGCACAGCTAGTGACAGCTCCAGAGCTATTCAGCTCATCCTGAAATGAGCTCTTCAGAGAACACTGACTCTATTGGTTAGATCTATAAAGCCTATCTCAATTAAGTATATAGTCTATCTCTGTTGACTATAACTATAACCTAGACTCCATATAAATATGGGTACTTACACTCAGGCATTGTCTATAGTTGGCCAGTACTCAGGGCTAAACCATAGCAGTTAGTATATCACCCAAGATTCCCTCCCCAGATGGGAAGGAGAATTGTGGAAAAAAAAGGAAAAGGCCCATGAGCTGAAGTGTAGACAGATTTAAGAGAATAACTAAACAGAAACAACAATCAAGACAAAGCACAAAGGGTCTACTCAGCCTGGTTTTCAATACTGATGGCAGGAACAGAGAAGCATCAACAGGAAGCCTCAGGGAGAAGAGGAGGGACTCCATCCTCACTGAGCTCCCTCCTTTTATAATGAGCATGATGAGGTGGTATGGGATACACCTGTGAGTCAGCTGACCTGATTGGATCTCCCAGCTGACTCAGGGCTACTCATGGCCTGCCTGCATGGCTGGCCCATGGGTCTGTGCCTGGGGAACCAGGACAGGCACCTACAACATGGACCTGAATCTCATTACTAGAGCTCAAAGCAGTTCCTTAAATCTAGATATTACTAGTGGCAGTCAAGCTATAGTTGCATATCCAACCACCAGTTCATAAAGGCAAGTAGTGTGTCACATCTGTGAGCCATATTAACCATATCTAGTATAAATGCATTAAAATGTTTCAAATAACACTAGGTGCTTAGGTTTATGCACGTGAATCAAGGAAACCACTCTAGGAAGAGCTACATTTGAGCTTTGGGTCAGCCCCACAAAATTATGTTCTGCTTTGATACTATAAAGAAAATAGAGAACATTGTCTTCAACAAATTAATTGTCTCTTAAATGTAATTCTCTATTACAACCGATTTGAAGATAAAAACTACTATGCAAAAATAAATAAAAAACAATTATTAAAGTAATCTTTATCCTGAGCAGGACTGCAAGAGAAGAGTCCTTGTTAAAATCATCAAGTTTTTGCTTGAATAAGGATTACTCATATGACTGAGAACAAGTAATTTTATGTTTTACTATTTTCTTATTGTATTTAATGTCAAAAGATAAGGGTGTTAGTGCATCTTATTTATGTGACTTTGCCTCAGGCTTTTAGACTAGTAATAAGCAACAGTGATGATAGATACCATCATTCTATTCGTTGAGGGATCCCTTATGAAAGGAAAAAATGGCAAGTGAAGAAATGAATGCAATTTCTTCAACGAACTCTATTCTACTGTTATGAATTAAATAAAATTATTTTTTAAACCCGAATCAAATATTGTCCATGTGCAAATTAAATTGTAAAACAGGCTTTTCACAGAACCCTGGTCAACCAAGATCTAGAGAAGGGTTAAGTGAAGCAGTGTTTTTTTTTCAATCTGAATGTACTATTCATCAAACAAACATAATGGTTGATGATTGTTAAACACTTACTAAGCAAATTGCTGGTATCACATACCAGACTGGTAGTTTGTATGCAAAGAGGAACCTGCAGCAGACTTTTCAAAAGCATGATAATAGCTTAGATATACATACATACTTCGGTTGAAAACTTACTTGAACAAAATATTTCAAACGTGAAACAGTATTCAATTTTTAAGTGGGCAAAATAGCATTATTTTAAAATAAATGAAAGTCCAAAGTTATAGAAATTGAAATATTGAAAATTATGTGAAATTAGTCCCACCCGTTAAACAGGTAACTTTCCTCATGAATTTTTAATGTCAAGCCTTCAACCAAAAGTGAATCTCTAAATAAATACATTAAAAACCTCTAAATGATGTAAACTACAGTAAGAATGACATAGAAGTCATACATTAGCTATGAATTCTGGATAACTATAAGGTATACTATGTGTCAATATAATACTTTTTTGAAAATATTTTATGTCATGTTCACCAATAATGTAATCAATGGTGTAAACCACATGTAATACAGCTAAGGAAAAAATGATCAGAACGTTCATAGTGAATCAGGTAAGCAGTGGGCAGGTAAATTCAGTGTTATTTAAGAGATCAGAGAATAAAGAAAAGGAGGAGAAAAATGGTTAATGAAAGTCTTCTGGATAGATGGGAAGAGTCTCCTTATCTTCCACACTCTTGACTGTTACTTTCTTCCCATATATTTTGCTTGCAAATTATGTTCTTTTTATACTCAGATGAATGAAAAATTAATCCAAGGTTGTCTGCATTCTATCACAGGCACCTGTTTTTTGACCAGATTATAAGTGGGTTAAGTCCTGTCTCATACTCAAGTCAAGAGATTTGTTATTTATTTCAGTGGAACTAGGACCCTGAGTGCCTGATTTACACATTTACATCATTCCTGAAATAGACCTGGATTTTCCATGACATTTAATTTTTTTTTTTATGTTGAATTTGATACAAGATCTCCTGATCACTGACATGAAGAACTTTCCATAAGAAGCAGAGCAGGTGCGTATTTTGTGGAATATAATTTATAAATTCATAAATAATTTTTATTGCATTGTATTTTTGCCTTATAAATGTATCAATTCATGAAGTGTCACAACTTCTGCAATGCTTTATGAAATGTTACTGAATATTAAGCATCATTTTTCACATGGTTTAATCTTGTAAAAACACAGAATTAACAGCATATTTTTCATTTTGAATCCAACCCACAAGACATATTTCCCACTGAAATACATTTTTGAAGAGGAGACTTGAAGAGCAATTACTTACGAAACTCTACTTAAACCAACATAAAAATGACTGAGAGATGTGGTTTTATCAGGATAGTACAGAAATTCTATATATAAATTAATAAAATTGCAATTAACAGCTAAAGGAAAATAAAGTTTCTGGGCTTCAGTCGGGAAGGTAACTCCTCCTTCAAGAGTGGATTCTGTTGAGAGGGGAGCTGGAGAGTATCCTAGTATTCCCTAGGGAGCTTAAGATTCATGGATAAGTAAATCAAGTAAAAAACTGACCATATCACCTGTCAAAGCCTTTATCTGATAAGATAGTAATGTTTTGATAGTAGTTAATTTTTAGAAGCTTAGACTCCCTCAACCCTTAAATTGGAAAGAGATGACATAATAACAGCTCACATTACCTCACCTGCACTCTCTATTTAGGTTGTATGGATAAGGACTGACCAGTTCATATAGCTGGACCATATGCCTTTGCATTCTAGCTGTGAAAAATCTAGTAGCCTTAAGAACTAAATCAAGACACACTTATGTGGAAGCTATAATGAGAGGTCGAAAAT
This sequence comes from Podargus strigoides, assembly GCA_028020825.1. NCBI lineage: Eukaryota > Metazoa > Chordata > Aves > Caprimulgiformes > Podargidae > Podargus > Podargus strigoides. The sequence goes on along the minus strand of CM051622.1, from coordinate 44,092,094 downwards.
GCAAGACTGAAATCCTGTCATAACTAAGAAAAGAAACATGTGTTCAGATTTGATCTCCTGCAGAGGATTTTGATGAAACATTGGGCAGACAGTGGTTATGAGGAATATCAGAATTTCAGTGCTGGAGCCCATACCAATTCTTTCAAATGGTTTAACATTTGCCTACTCTTCAGTTTGTTGCAGATTAAATTTGATGTAGAACCCATCCTACTCAGTTTAGGTAATATTTAACTGAAATTGCAGCTGCATAGCTTCAGAGAACAATCCAGGTCACCTAACATAGTCATTTAAATTTCCTACAGTAGTCACTGGAGATTTCAAAGTAAATCTGAAGATCAGCTGAAAATAAAGCCATCTTCCAAAAGAGGCATTTCGCTCTCTCCATCAAATACCGATGCGTCCAGACGATATTACCCCCACTTCAATTAAACCTCTGCTTCTGCCAAAGAAGGCAGTAATATTACATGTAGGTGTTTCTCTCTCATTCTCATATTCAGATAGCAGCAGCCCATCAAAGGAAGGTATTTTCTACTTTTTAGCAGTCTGGTGAATATGGCTGAAACTGTCCCTGGGGACAGGAGACAGAGGAAGATTCCCCATGTTCTAAGCCAGTGTGCAAACCACCAAGGAACAAAGTACTGTGGATAAAGACGTTTTCTCCTCTTCTCTCAGCACTCAGCTACCAAACAAGGCATATGTACTGAAGTGACATAATCCAACTTCAAGACAAGGTCACCTACTATACCCTAAGGCCTGTTAATCAGGACATTCTCCAGCATTTTGGGGATGAGGATTCAATACCCTGCTCAGATTAAATCAAGTCAGAGGTTATCTAATTACTTTATTACTGTTCAGACATCTTATCTATTACGAACTATTGCCAAAAAACAGTGCTAGCATTTTAGAACATTTTTAGAGTTCAGGGACCTGCATACCTAGTCCTGGACCACAATCCATTTGTTGGCAGGGTTTAAAGGGCACGCCTCAAGAGCTTTTAAGCAGTCATCACTGACTTCCTTTAAGCATCCTAGAGATATTCCAGTTTAGTAGGGAGGAACCTGATGAAAGCTGCCATGTAAAGAGTTAAGCAGCCTTTGAAAACTGTTGACTATGGGTGTGATGGCTGTGATGGGTATCAGTCACCTGTGTACTCCAGCTATATTTAAGCCAACTAGATACCATCTACAGTTGTTTTGCATTCAATTGGCTTTCATACTTTGAGGTTGTTTCTTTTTCTTGTGAAACATCTGGCCTTTGAATATACATTATTATCCCTTTTTGGAAATAAACTATTAAAATATAAGATAACTTTATCCACAGAAAAAATACGTCCAAACTAGTAACAAATGCTACACATCTGTCAAGTCTGTATACTGCTATCCCACACTGTCTCGCTAGCTAACTAAATCTGGTTATGTAAGTATCCTCTGTGATTCCTGGACCTTCCTGAGTGGAAGTATATTAAACTTAAATTGAAGAGGTTCTTAAATATTTAAATCTTAAGTAAATGTTTAAATCCTGGTGGGTCATCAGGATCTGTCCCTTCATCTCAGACTTTTGTCATGGTCTTAATAATTGACTCCACACTTGTTTATACAGGTTCTTCTTCCTGTGTTTTGACATTTTCTAACCCACTACTAAACCTGCTAGTAATTCAGGAAAACATATTAATTCTTCTGTCACTTTTTTCTGTGCTGACGTTATCTTGGCATTTCCTTTTCCATAGTCTCTTGCCAGAGTGTTCATTCGGTCTATGGACTTTATTTGTACCTCTGACCACTGCACCTTCATTCAAGTGGTGGCAATGCAAAGACAAAAAAGGAAATGTTTTACAATTCAAAATTTTTTATTAGTGTTGCCTTTGTAGCAGCAAGTGCAGGAAAAAAAATTTAAAAGTGATTTGAAACATATCTATATATCTATAGTTCACATTTTTATCAATGCCTTCAGCCACTAAATAATCTAAGTTCTTACCAGCTAACTTGGCAAAAGTACTATCTGGAAACACTAAAAAAATGAAAGACAAAGTAAGACACTGTACAAGCTCAATTCATCATGTAAAAGAACAAAAAATATTTTCAATCATATTTTTGGCCTGGGTTTCACTAGTTTACTCAATTCCAAGGGAATGAGAGTTATAATGAAGTAAATCATTCTAGTCATGCTAAACATTTTTTTTTTTTAAAAAAAAAAAGGAAAAAAGAAAAGAGATTCTAAGTTTTGTTAAAGAATTCACATTATTTTATGGCACATAGAGTTCTACATATTTTGTACAATACTTGGCACAAAAAGTCCACAATTCAGAGCACCTGAATAGTAATGATAATCACAACTCTTCAAGGAGAGTTCTATGTTGTGTGAACTCTGACCAAGAAGTGTCAGGACTGAAAACACCACTGGCTATGCAAGCCAGAAGACCTGCATGAGATAATTAACTGCAGTGTTCACATCTATGACTAACATGGAGGCAATGTCAGGAAAACTGCTTCCAGAACCTGAGCTACCAGCTTTCTTTTGAACTGGGAGACCTACCAACACATTCAGAACCAAAACAGAAATCCCTGTGTTGTCCTTGTGTGGTCTAGACATACCCTAAATGTTCAGCAGCACTGAAATTTCACAGAATCACAGAATCACAGAATCCTAGGGGTTGGAAGTGACCTCGAAAGATCATTTAGTCCAACCCCCCTGCCAGAGCAGGGTCACCTAGAATACATCACACAGGAACGCATCCAGGCGGGTTTTGAATGTCTCCAGCAAAGGAGACTCCACAACCTCTCTGGGCAACCATTCAGATTTTTTTAAATTCCGGGCATGTATTGTTTCAAGGTTTTTGTATAATTCATACAAAGAAGCAGCACAGGTCTTAAGATGTTTGGTTGACAACATCTTCCTCATAAACTAGGCACACATTTCACAGCATGTTTTTTTCCACTATTTCTTAATGACTGATATTCCCTGATGGTATAAATTCAAACATGTGATTTCAAATTAGAGTAGACACATATTTCATAGCTTGTCATTAAAATACCCATGTATTTTGTTGAAGACTAAATCCCAGACTCATACACCGGTGTGTTTCTCTCTTCTGCAAAGACACCTATTATATGTAAATTTCATATTTCCTCCCTCCTTTTCCTACTGATTCACAGGTTTTCTCGTGATATTCTTATCGCTTTTCTGCTGAACTGCAGCTACATAATGACCATTTTCAAACACATATATCTAAGTCTAAGTGTATTAGAAGTAATGCACTATGGCAATTACAATTTTCACACTGAGATCTTAAACTGTGTTTAGGAACACAAAGGTATCCTAGGCTAAATAAAAAAGCAGCCTATAGTAGAGACTTGCTTGTCCATTTGTAAATGCTTCAATGAATTTCCCAATCCCCTTCTCCCAACAGCCTTCAGGAATCTCCTTTACTAGATTCTAGATACAATCTAGATTTTGTACCAGATTTACTAAAAACAACCTCTGAAATACTTTGTATACAATGCAGCATTTCATGATATTATATTGTATTATGTAACATTATAATATAATGTAATATAATTAAAATAAAATTATATAACATAACATTACGTGACAATATAACATAATACAACATAACATATTTGCTTGTAAATGCTGCTGTAGGTCTGAAGGTGCTATGTTAGTAACTAATCAATATCCTCCCAGGTAAAAAAGATAATTTAGCCAGTAGTCTTCAATTCAGAATGTAAGCTATTGCTTCACTGAATCATAGAATCACAGAATCACAGAATGGTTGAGGTTGTTGGAAAGGACCTGTAGAGGTTATCTGGTCCACACCTTCCCCCACTCCAGTTATATCCTTCCAGATGGTAGTGACCAAGAGTTGTCTGTGCTGAAGAGGGTTTGCATGGAACTGATTCACCTTCACTTCCTAGGATTGCGTTGAGATTTTTGAGAAGTGAATCTATCCCAGTAGAAGATCTGAGAGAACTACCTACTTCCTGTTAATGCTTTGTGTGTCTAAACTAAACATATTTAGCTATGTTTGCATCAGTGTGATGACTGCAAATATGTATATGTGCATGTATAATCACACATATACATACAGAAAAACATATTTGAAGATTGTATGTCTGTGTTAAATGATTAACTTATATATAACATTGATGATTGCTTCCTTCAGGTTGACCATCAGTGGTTTCCCTGAAAATGAGCCTAAGAAGATGATGAAAGAAGAGGATGGTGGGAAAGGTTTACTCTGACCAGCTGTGCCATATGCTGCCTTCATAGCATTATCATTTTGGTCTCATTATACACTTAAAATATTGATAATATTTATTTCACTTTTAGAAACCTAGCAGAGGATATTGGAAGGATTTCGAAATATCTCTAACCTCTACTCCGACAAGTCATAAATAATAAAATGTTCCCCTTGGAATCTAAAATATATAAGCATACTGGTTAGCAAAAACTTCAGCACTGAATATTACACATCACAAATAGAAATGAGATACTATCTGAAAGTTCAAATGTTAGTGAAGACCAAAAAAAAAATAATAATCCATGCACCATTTTTTTAGCAGTAATGATGTGCATCAGAAAGATTTTTCTTTAACAGACAATTTAGCCAATGAAGACATTAGTTGGAATTTCAATATTTGTTTGATGAGGGAAATGTAAAGAAAGATAGAAATCTCAAAAGAAGTTTGCAGCTCTTTTAAAGTTATGCATTCATAAGTATAAGACTACTTTGAAGTGTGAACTAGAATAGAGATAATTTAAAATAACTAAGCAATAGTTCTGGCAGAAATATGAGCAAATAAATGAACTGTGATTTGTTGCTCTATTAATCCAAGTGTGAAATCAAAACAGACTAGAAATTTTTTTTTCTTTAATTTCTTCTGTTCCTACTTTATGAAGAGTAGTAACTCAGTCAGTCTGCTCAGACAAATATTTTAAAGGGACCACAATGGAAAAGAGTGAGAAGTTCAGTGGATATTGGGAAAACAGCATATTCCCAACACATATCATTCCTCTTTTGAACAATTACTAATCCCAGTTGAATAAATTCACTATGCTGTAGGGAAAGTTGGTGACTCAGAAGGGAAAATTACAATGTTGCAGCTCTTAAATTACTGATTTTTGATGCTGAGTAGAAATACTATGTTAATAGCTTACTCCTTCAGTAGTCTCTGTGCAGAATCCTGATAGAACTCTTAAATGCACTTCAACAAGATTTCATAACAGAGCAGGGGTTGTTGTGTCTCTGCTTTTAGTCTGGGAAGGTGAAGGAATTATCTGGCTTCTCCTTTACATTAATTTGCTTACATTATTTCACAAACATAGAAGAGTCTAGAAACTATGCCAACTCTGGTATCTAAGAGATGTTTATAGGAAAAGATCAAATTATCCATGTAAGTGTCAATCTTAAAAACCACACAGTGCAACAAATATAATTTTTATTCTTATTTTTAACTCTAGCATTGGTGCACATCAGGCCTGTGCCTGAACTAGAGAATTCTAAAAAAAAAAATCCTACCAGAGCCAATACTCACTCAGCTGCAGCAGTGACTGATGTAACTGAGACAAGCTCTGGCAGGCTTCTGCTGTTCCCACTGGTATGTCCACTAATCCTTCTTCGTATGAAGAAATAAGAAGCCCAGTTAGGCTGAGCACCAAAAAATTGCAGTAATCTGTATAAGACCAGAATGATCTTCATTAAGAGAAATATTATTGCATAGAAATTGAATGTTTACTAGTTTTTTAACTACATTGGTAGAATGGTCTAGATTTTTTTTAAGTGCATTTGAACATGATCCTTCTCAGTTTAGTTTAACCAAGTACAGCACAGATTTTAGATATGAAGCAAGTTCCTGCTATTACCAGTAGAGAACATCCAAAAGACAACTTTTGCAAGTCATTTTAGGCAAATCCTCTGAAACTAACTTTTTCACTGACTATAAAGGAAGCTTAAACGCCCATCTTAGATTAAATGCTTAATTTCAGTACAGCTCAAAGCAGGCAAGGTCAGTCAAATCACATATATAGTATGTTTATAATTCCAATACATAATACACATTATATAATAATGTATATATATAGTCTTTGTACATGTCTACATGTGTAAACACATGGGGGAATATGTATATAAACTCAAATTACAGAATCTGTACTTCCTAACTGCTTTACAAATTTAACCCATACAGGTATGCTGGAACACACAAAAATGCATTCTTGGATGTTTCAGTAGATGCATGCTCTTTTAAAAAAATAAATAAATAAACTTATATAATGAATAATCTAAAGATTTTAGGCTAGGGTTCACCAGTGTACCAAAGAATATTTCCTTTCTGATCTCTGTTTCAGCTGCTTAAATTTACACATATACTTTAATTCAGTAATAATAATAATTTAGACAATCTCAAAACCAGTCATAGCATGAAGTAGGAATAAATCCACACAACAGTAAGAGAAAACATGAGATTTTAATCCAATAACAATGAGACAAAGTCTTACTTATGTCTGGTGCTCAGTGAAATCATTTATAGTTATAGAACAAATTTCTTTTTGCCTACAGATGATCCCTAGTTGACATAATCTGTGTTCTCCAGACTCTTCTTGCTCAACCCAAACCCACAGACTCATCTAGCTTAGCAATCACTGATCAGTTTTCAGTATGTTTTCTACAGCAATGTAAATGAAAGAAACTGCATTAAGAGGATGCAAAAGAAAAGCAAAATGAGGAGCCAAAGCTGTCGACACTACCATGATGGAACCAAACTTCCAGACATGTAATTAAAATGAGGAGCTAAGTGACAAATTCTGGAGCCAGATTTTACACTTGGATACATGTACATAACTCCCACTGGTTTCATTAGGACCTATTCTTATGTACAGAGAAGAGGTTTTGGTTTAAGATTTGTAATCCTATCACATTAAAAAAACTTGTTCTTCAGGTGCAACCAGAAGTTCAACCAGCTAGCGTTATGCAAACCACATTATATAAATATTTGGACTCATTACTTTTTCTTTTATAAAACATTTCAGAGTGAGCAATGGGTCCTATTACACTACTTGTCTTATCAGGGACAGTGTTTCTTGCAAACGGTCAAGTCAAAACAGAACAAACAACAGTGCTTAAGAACCATGAGGCAAAATGCAGGAAATAATGCATACTGGGATGAGTCATTGAAAAGTGGGGTGACAAGACATTAAAGAATTCTAATAATTAATCTCCTGTTCTGCTCCACCAGCTAACATCAGAAAGAAGCTAAAAAGTGCTTAGCAATACTGTTACAAACACTATGCAAGACTTTATCACGAACACCTTGAATAAATCTCAATAAAGCTATACACAGAAGACATAATCAGTGCTATAGGTCAGAAAAAGCTTTACTGTTGTTTAGGCAGTTCTCAGCATTTTACAAGTAATATAAACACATCTGTGGGTAGGATTTAGTTTCCTAAAATTCATAAAATCAGGTGTGTATCACAGTGCACCTGTGAGTTATGAATCTAATCTCACATAGACAAGATGTTCAATTCAATTGCCTAATTACAGATGTATGGTGTTTTGTGAACATCCAAGGGTAGATAAAATCCCACACAGGGCTGACAGGACCTACATGGCATCTGAACTCTTCTAATTAGCAGAAAAGGAATGAGTAGAATAACCTGGACAACTATGTCAAGGCCTTGGTCAATGCACAGTCATAATACACTTCCATGAATATAAGCATCAAGTGCCATTTGAGATTCCAAGGATGCCAAAATATCTGTACACATCTGGTGAATGTGACTCAAGACCAATGGGGGACCTGTGATTTTCCACAAAAGCAGCTGGAGACCACATGGGAGACTCTGAGGAGTCTGAAATGGCACTGATGTTTAAACTGATGTTTAAGCAACTGCATCATGAGAAATGTAGCCTGGAGACCTACTGGATTCATCTTAGAGTAGACATCTTGGGGGACATTCATTTGGCTAAAGATAGGTATGACATTTGAGACTCCTATGGGTATTTGAGAAACATTCACAAGTCAGGCAAGGTATGGGAGCACATATGGGAGACTTGTACTCTTCTGAAGTGGCAGATGGATACATCTCTGAGCCTAAAATTACATGCATCACCTATCAGCAAGCAACAAGTTATATATCTATGTTAGATGAGTTGAAAAACTCAATATTGCCCATATGAACCTCATTGACTACAGTGGGACTTTGCACTGCATGTAGATTTTTATACTGTAGGCACATATATTTGAGTGACTGAATCTGGAGTTGGAATTTAACCAATTCATTAACTAATATGACATTCCAATGCATCTGGATCGTTGATGGAAGACTGGACAGGAGTATCACCACTACAATGCCAAGTAACCTGGAAGCCAAACTTTATACCATCCAATGCTGATGTTAGAGGACAATCTTGGTATTCCTGTAACTCCATCTTACATCTAAACTGTGATACATAAGACATACATTTTAGTGTCCCTGTACAATAAATTATTTGAAGCCCACTCTGCTTTATAATCATGGACAGTGGCACTGAAAAAAATAGCTTGAAATGACATGCAAAAGACACAGAAACAGCCTTGAGCCCTTGTTGCATTGAGTACAATTTGCAAAGTGCAAATACAAAAATTCTTTGGATTTCTTTCACATCATGATTAGTTTTTACCCCTCATTTAGTCCACCTTACATGATCATTAAACTATATAGCTTAAAGCAAAGAAAAACAACAACGAAAAAAAAACCCTGGAAACTAAATAGATAAGGTTAATATTCTTAGGTAGAGACTCTACATTCTCTCAATATAACACAAGAGCACAGATTTGGTCTTACATTTCTACCCTGAAAACCAGACAAATGCTTACATGAGAGACAAATAAATGTTTGGTCTATTACAAATAATTAGTCTACACAATTTTTCATAGTGTTGCATACTCACGTAATACAGTCTAAATCTTGGAACACTGAGCTATCTTACCTCTGTCTTTCTGCCAAATAAAAATAAATGGCTTGATTAACATTTAGGCATTTAACCAAGAGGATTTCAACATGGAATCATTTTTCACCTGAGACATAGCTGGCACTATTAGTCTTTTTTTCTTTTCTTTTTTTTTTTCTTCTTCACACTTTTACAAGATAGAGACTGAAAAATTAAATACCACAGAATTAATGACCAGAAGATCAGATTTTGCACTCACTTGTGCCAAAATGCATCCAAAAAAGGACTAGTGAAGGCAATGTATTTACATTAATGATATATTTAAATCACTGCGAGATGAATCAAGCTCAGTGTATTTAAGACGAGCGGGACACAGACCTATGAAATATACATTCTCAGAAGAATTACCTTCCAAGCCAGTTTGACAAGACTAGACAACAAGAACTTATATGACAGTCCTAATAAAAGGATTGCAATGAAAATAATTGCAAGGTGATTTTTAAGTCCTATGTAAGTTTAAATCAGTAGAGTTCTGTTAAAGGCTCCAGCCAAATCCAGTTCTCAGCCATGCAGAGGACCAGATGTTTTCAGGTCAGCCACACAGAGGACCAGATGTTTTCATGTCAACCTGGAAAAAGACTTACGTTAATAAGAGTATAATGAATGGGGCTACTTAGATTCTAACCTTTTCACTGGCAGAGGACCAAAGTACACAGTCAGTGGCTCTCAGTGTGAAACAGTGGCTATGCAAAATAGTAAATAAAAATAAATCACTTTACTTTACAAAGTTCACATTCAGAAGATCCTGACAATTATTATTTTTTGCCATTCTTTCATTCAAAGTGCCCAAATTGCCACCCACCACAATGACCATTTGGTAGGAGAGAGATGAGAATACATGTTACATGTTCCAGAGTGCATGAGAGTCTTTCAGGAATTCCTGAGCTGGGGGATTCCTGGGGAATACATGAGAACTTATGACATGGAAGGAACCAAGCATGGCATCTCCACACAGAGAACAACCCCTGGAGCCAAGTATCTCCCAAACTGCACCTAGGTCTTGTATGGAGAGATTTAGCTAGTTCACATTAAATAGAAACACATAAGAAGTCTTGGGGTGACCCAAGGGTGACTTGGGAAGTTACTTTCTTGGCAGTGTAAACTTACATCATATTTATTTAGGATGGTGGTAGCTATTTTTTGGAAAATGTAGACTGCAAAGCATGAAGGTGTGCTCTGAAGCAGGAATCAAAATAGAAAAGTTACAAACATAAAATAAAAGATATAATGACAAAAAAAAAGTTTAGAGAGTTTACTTCGCCTAGCGTTCTGTGTTTTTTACCCCAGTGAAAGGATTAAAGATTCTCATCTCTAGCAGGTGAAGGGCTCACCAGAGAAAAGTCTCATTCATCAGAAGTCCTTTGAGGAACAGCCAGAACAAATACAGATGGCTGATAATGCACAGTATATGTCATCTGCAGATAACGTTTAGACTGAGCACACATCAGAATGTGAGAACACTGAAATATGATGATAATTTCTTAGTCAGTCTGACTTAATCATCCACTCCCACAGAAAACCCACAAAAGATAGTCACTTCCTATAGAAGTTTTTACAGAGAAAAACCTTTTGAAAATTTCCTGTGGTATACTTTTTGGAGAATAATATTAAATATAAATGTTCTGAACCAGTGCATCCCACAAGTACCATGACAATCTTCTGATTAGCATTAATCATTCGGTTTTAAGGTGATTTTGAGGTAGGCAGAAACTCTGCAACCATTTTGCATCATGGCAATCTGCCTGTTTCTTGTCAGCTCTGTGTCTTTCCTGTATGCCTTACTGCAGCACACCCCAGCAGGAATTGGCAATGAGTGATTCTCTTGTTGCCTTTTTGATGAAATGAGGAAGCTTGCTGAAATAAAAATCTTTCTGTCTGCTAGATACAATACAGTAGTTCTATGTACTGTAAATGAAAGACTGCAAGATAAGTCCCTCTTTCAGGCAGTTCACATAAAGTTACTCAGCTACAGCTCACTGGCTCTTCCTCACCATTTCCCATCGCTAAACCACATTACAAGGCAACGAAAAATACACTCAGTACTTCCATAGTGGTTGCTACAGGGCTGCTGCAGAACTACAGATGTGAAAAGAGCTGGTCTGTATGATGATGGGGGAGGGGAACAGCAATTCCCCTAGACAATCTCTCCCTCTGTCAGAACACTACAGAGATTCATATTGCAGAGCCATGATAAACTGTGTGAAAACAATGAATAATTGGCAGTCCCCTACAGTTGCTTCAGAACTCAGAGCTACCATGCAGCTAAGTGCCCTCTGTTTCTGCTAGGTCACCAAGAGGTAAATAACAGGAGAAAGGCAGTAAATGAAGCATTATTGTGCAGACTCTGCCTGTACTGTATCAGTTCTGTAGAAAAATAAAGGCTTCCTGTGTTCTCTTCCTCCATGGTCTCAATTGTGCGATTACGCACAGCCCTATGCTATGCGTGGTGTGAGTTACCTTGCCCCGGGCTCAGCACTGGGAGGTTCAGGGAAACAAAAAGGTTCCCAGAATGATGCGGTTTACTCAATGCAAGCTTGAGTAAACTGCTTTATATCTGTGGCCTGGAACATATGGACTAACCAAGGGGCAGTCTCACGCCTGTGCCTTACACTGGGAGGTGGGAAAGGAAGAGCTTGGTCCTGCAGTCTATCCTTCCCTTTACAAGACATGTGTGCCTCCCTTACACTTCTCCCCAACTTTATTCATTTGCAACAGCATGCCTCCAATATAGTAGTACATTTGCAATGAATCAGTGACTGAATTTTGATGTAGAAACATTACTGGGAGGAGGGAGAAAAAGGTATATTAAGCTGGACAGAATGTGACAGGTATATCCTGCTTCCAGAACCTGATCTTGCTCATGAAGATTAGTTTATTTATACATGGCATTGTAGCATGCTTTGTGGTGATATTCTGAAGGAAATAGTTAGCCCTTCCCTAGCAAAAAAAAAAAAACCACTTGAAAATTCTAAAGTTTTGGTTATGCTCTCAACTCAAAATAAAGCAGACATATGAAATGCAGAATTACAGTAAATAAAAACTTTTTGTTTGCTTTACTCCTACGATTTCTAGTCTGTCTCACAGGTCACAATTTATGGTTTTTAAGTGTCCAATACTCAGCACATTCCATTAAAGTAATTTTGCTCCAGCAAAAAGGTGTTTGGCTTGTCAGTCAAAATATGCATCATGATCTATGTCTACTGCTTTGAAACTAGATTGGGGCATGCTCCTATTTAATCTCATCAGGAATCCTCACACACATGAACAGTCCCAATTAACTAATCAGGATTATTCACTTCAGGTGAGATAGGTATGACTGGCTCTTTATCTTCCATATTCTGAATCTCACTTTAGATTTTTACCTTAAAAACTAATGTATGCATGGCTTGGTCACATTCACCATTGCACAACTACACTTCTCAATTTAAGGTAGGTGCTGAATATCCAAGTACTTGGATCAGAATTGAACATTATATTTACACTTCCTTTGATTTTCAAATCTGCCCCAACAAGGTTTTCACAAGCAAAGAATAACCACTTTCATGACCCACTTAGTCACTCTTCCTCCAATGATGTAGACAGCAATTTATCCTTTACTTTTCTACTACAAATTGAATATCACACACTTAGTGGGAAGAAGGCAATACATGATTTCTCAGAACCAGGAGCAGATTTGAAATAGCCATAGCTTTGGTCTGCAACCCTATTTTGTCTGTAGCTTGCTAATACGCAGCATAAATGCAAATGACAAAACCTCCAAGTAACGGAACATATTTCTCATAAAAGCCAATACATGCTACACTTACAGGTAGAACTATACTATTGGCCAACAATATAAACTTAAGTAGCAGTTTTTACTCAGTTGTCCACTAGGTATAGTTGCCAAAATTAGTACAGTGTCAGTTCAGAGAACAGAAAAGGCAAGATGGATGAAAGAATGATGGAAACGATATGAAGACGATGGAAACGATATGAAGATACATGTGTTTACAAGAGTAAAGAGGGAGGACACTGAAGAAAGAGCACACAATAGACAGGGTATCTGGAAAATGTGTAAAGTATCTGCTGAGTATCTGAGCCTGAAAATATTTTTCACAACAAGCCTATCTGACACAAAGATTATTAAAAATTTATTTCATTACATCTGGCTTTCAACAAAGTATCTGAAACCACATCAGCACTGGTTTGGGTGGCCAGGCTGCTTTGGTGGTCACTTATTTTCCCATCAGAGACATTACAGTTTATCTCAGATTAAAGTTCTACCATAATTAAATTTTATGATCTGCAACAGTAATCCATTCTCATTTAGACTGCTGATATATCACCCTGAACATTCTGACAAGACAGAGAAGGTCTTGGAAAGCTTGTGGATGTTTATGTACATCATACCGTTCAGCTATTTCACAATGCATTGGCCTGGAGATATTTCTATTTATATTTTCATCAGAGATAAGAAGTATTTGTTTTTGCCTCCAAGAACTGTTGATTAAATAATACATGTCAACTAAACTTTATTTGCTCAGTTTTCATGAAAAAATCTGACAATTGGCTTTTTAAATGTTGAATTAGACTTTCTTGTAAGATGCCAGAAAAACTGTAATCTTACAACTGAGGCCTTATTAAGGACAGCTATGCTCAAACTGGAGTCTTAGGGTTTAAAGTTGGTTTGACCTTAGTTACCAGTGGAGACAGCCACCAGAAAAATACAGTTTCTCTGCATTTCATCTGGAGATATCCACTCATGTACATAGCCCTTATTTAAACAAGATGTTCAGGGGGATGAGTTGAGCATGCCATCCAGTCAGGAATGATCTGGCTAGTGCCAATGTTAGAAATATAACATTTTGTCTGCCAGCATACAGACGCAGAGGGATCTGAGTGACCCAGGTGAATACAGCTGAGCATATTCCTTCTCCCTCTTGCTTTGATTGCAGTTCTTATACAGCAGGTATCAATCATGTTTACACATTTCCTAAGTACGTATGGCTCCCATACACTGCAACTTCAGTTTGATCCCTTGCAGAACTACTTTGTCCTTGTTTCCAGTTCCAACTACTTTGAGAAACATTTCAGTCAAATATATTTCCAGCTGGAAGATTCACTTCATCCAGCTGCCAGAGGAATAGCTCTCCATATCTGGACAGGGTCCTAGTACTTGATTGTTTCCTAGGGGACTATGCAAGCGTCAAACAAAAACCATACTTCTGAGTATGAAACTCTTAATACATAAATCTATGTTTCTCAATTAGCAGTGACACCATCACAAGGAAAACACTCCAAATGCAGTGAAGGAAAATCTTAATGGGGGAATTCTGACAGCAGTTGTTGATGCACACACATTGAAGCTAGCCATGAGAAACTCAATGCCTGGCAAAACATACGAGCACTTCATTTCCTAAATAATTAGTGCTTGGTGAAATATTTGTGCACACTTATCATCGTGTCAGAGACACCAAGGTCAATTGAATGTCTAAGACATTCCTCAGCTGAGATGACAAAGGCCCTCCACTGTGCAATTCATGCTGTTGTGGTTCAGTGAAACCTTTTATGTCACATGTCAGACAGACATACTCACATGTATCTGCTCTGCATGGCATTGGTGGCATTCCTTCTTGATAGCAATGGACTTTCATTTAGGCTGGATTGATTAAAGTTATGTGAGCAGGAAGGACATGAAGTTCATACTGAGTGCAGTTTACCATGTGATACACACACAGTCTTTGCTTAAAAAAAGCTTTCAAATATTTCTTGTATCCGTGATTTGCTATTCCATTTCATCGTCGTTTTAGTCTCCAAGGGACATTTCAGCTGTCTTAACATCTGTCCATAATTAGCAGGGGACAACAATTTAATCAATACTAAAATACCATTAATATATGACTAAACTGGATTTACAATTTTATTTCGTATCACCAGGAATTCTATTATAGGCAAGAACAAACACCCTCTCACTTTATCTCCAGCTCATCACTAAAGAAGAGAGCACTCCCTCTGGTATGTTCTAATAGCCCCATGCCATGTCATATATGCAAAGCAATCATAAATCCACTCTAGCTTGTTGGTTTACTGCTGTTTTCTATCACCAGACCAGCACAAAGCAACTGGAATGTGTCAGTGAATCTGGCCCTAAATCACACTTCTTTTTTTTTTCTTTTTTAAGTGGTATTTTTAAGCTGTGCCAAGTAATAACATTCCAAAACACGCAGGGAAGATAGTTGCACGACATTCACTGGCTTTCTAGTGTTTTGATGACCTGATTCACTGTGAAGACGTGGCTGCTTGACATAGTTTGGGCAAAGCAGTATAAGCCCAGCTCAGCTGACTAGTTAAACAGAGTTTAGTAGTACGTATGAGTATCCTATTCCTGAAAGAACTGCACCAGAACTCAGAAATTCAAGTTCTTTTTTGTTTTATAAATATATTTTGGGGAATTAATTAAATCACAAATACAGTGGAGGAAAAGCTTCTCGAATTTTTTCTAGGAGGAAGTTTCTTCCCCTTCTTACTTTCCTTTTATTTTGAACTATGCTACATCTACATTTTATCAAGAGGAAAACCAGAAGTACATAAACAACAGGAAGATAAAGCAGCGCTATTAATCCAAAGTTAAAAGTCAGATCTGCAACAGGGCGAAAAAAATGTGTAGAAGATGCAAAGACAGTGGCTGGTGAACCTAGAGAGACAAAACGTCTTTCTTTAGTGAGACATAGAAGCACATAAAAGTCTCTTTAACACCATATTCCTGAGTGACTATGCTCAGTTCCATAGTCAGACTAAATGAAACGGCAACTACTCATCCATTAGATCTGGCAAGGATGCTGCTGTTATTAAAAAAGTCTTGGGGTTTTTTTGTGTGTCATTCTATTCCAAAGAAAACCATGAGAGTACACCAAAGGTTCCCGAGATGTCATGATGATATGAGTGCTCCTTTGCCCAGGGAATGACTTAAAAACCTATGGCTTTTAAAACTATGGGACTTGTATTGTTTTGCTTAATGTGATAGGAAAGAGCAATAATTTAATTCTATTTTTCTCAAACCATGGATAACAGTTTTAGTTGTATAAAATAAATTAGTGGATCAAATTGACTACATACACAAAGAAAATTCTCAGGAAAATCAATAGAAATATAATATGCCAACCTATAGTCAGCAGCAATTCAGTCTAGAGAATATTTATACTGGGAGCCAGTTACCACATTTGTCATTTAACTCTCCAGCCCAGCAGGGCTTCAAACACAGCCAGCAATTAAAGCTAGTTAGGCAACCAAAGGTTACATAGAGACAAATGAGGCCATAAAGGAGCTCTGTTTGTCAAAAAACATGAGAATTACAGAGTTCTCTTGTATGTATTCTTCTGCTCTTCTTCCACAGGAGATGTATTTCATAGGTCTTTCACAGTGCTTAGTGGCTTATGCCTTCCTAGGTCAGCCTGAAAGAGAGACAGTAAATTAGTGAGGTAGAGTTTGGTATAATTTAATAGCCTGATTTCACAAAGGTCCAAGGACACGGTCATCTTTTTGCCTATAAACCTGTATTTTTGCCTGATTTTTACAAAGCTAATTAAGTGCTGTCAAGTATTTCAGCTTGTAAGAAAACCTTTGGTGCTATGGCTGTGGTTATTTGTCTTTGATACAAACATCTTAAAAGCAGCATGGGAATGTGCTTCACTTTCAGAATACCCTATGTTCATATGGCTACCACGTGGGTCAAGAGTCCACCTATGCGTGCCCTTGCCCTGAGCATGCTACTATGTGGTGAAAGTTTGTGCTATATCTATACCAGATCATAAAATAGCCAGGGGTAGTGCTCAGACCAAGTGGCACAGTAATTTCCTTTGTTTGTGCTCTTCTGAAGGCTTATTGAAGATGTAATCTGTGATGTGAAAATCCAGCCACTGGATGTGTCTGAAAGCTTGAAAATAAAACACCTACTGAGAAAAGGGGGAAGGAAGTAGTAGAAATCATATGTGACCCAGTATCTCAGTTTCTGTTTAGATCAATAGTTAGGCAAATTCTCAGAAAACTTTCTGAAATATATACCTTATCATATTTCACTTGTAACCATGATGTTGATATTTGGGAAGTAGCCATGGATCACAGGATAATTCAGGTGGGACAGGACCTCAGCAGGTCACTAGTCCAAGCTGCTGCTCAACACAGGAGTAGCTCTGAGGTCAAATCAGATCGCTCAGGGCTGTGTAAAGTGGGGTTTGAAAAGCTGGCAGAGATAGCACAACCTCTGTGGGCAACCTGCTCCACTGCTTGACTGGCCTTAAGGTGTTGTTTCTTGTGTTGTTTTTTCCTTTGTACCACTTCGTAGCTTTTCTGTTACAATGTACGACTGTTATCTCTTGTTCTCCTGCCATGCACCTCCTTAAAGAGCCTGGCTCTGTCTCCTGATGACTGCCCTGTACCAGAGGGCTTCTGTTAGGTCGCCTCAAAGCCATCTCCTCTCCAAGCTGAACAAGCCCACATCCCTTGGCCTTTTCTCAAAGGGCAGATGTGACAGTCCCCCAAGAATCCTAGTGGCCCTCCACTGGATGATTCTCAAGATCTGTACAGTTGCACCTTCTGTACATGTGGCTGAGAACAGAATTTGGTTGGTAACACTCCTTTTTAAAGCTATTTAATACAGTATGTATTTGAAATTGAAGTGCTGGGGTCTGAACCCCCAGCCCTGAATTAAGGTTGACACATGGGTGGCTCCCACAGCCCTTTAAGAGGAGGGGATGAGTTTACCTTTTGGCTTTCCTCCAGGGTGCGGCCGGCCTTGCAAGGAGAACCCTCGGGTAAACAAGCCCCAGGTGCCCTGCATTTTGGTAACAAGTGCCAGGTGTCCTGTTTGGGGATAAAAGCTGGGCCCACTTGCAGGAAAGGTTGGAGAGTCTGTCTGTGGAGTGGATGCACTTCACAGAGTTTCCTGTTGGGGAAGGACCTCCTGACCACTCATGCAACCGGATCCCAGTCAGGTCTGGCACGTACAAACACGGGCTGTGTGGGGAGGCAACATCGGGTTACTTCTGTCATATGTAACCGCCTTATTCTCCTGGTTGTCTCCCATTTTCTCTGTGGGTTACCTCATGTCTCTGTTTGTTCCATCTATTATGAGCAATACTGTGTCATTCCTGGGGTCACTGGGGTTGATGTCTGTTATTCATGATCTATCTGACTTGTTTGTACCCCCAGCGATCCTCTATATACTGACCCCTTTACGTGAAATAGAACCTACCTACTGGATTGTTGTTCTACTGCTGGCTGTGTTTTGTACTGGGCCTACTAATTGGCAAAACAGAAATACAGTTCTACCATCCAGTATCTATGAGAGTTCTTACTTAAACCTGGCATCACACTGCAGAGCTTTCAGGTGTTGTTCCTTAGAGTTTCACATACCAAATAAGCACGTCTCCTATGGAACTCTATATTGTATTCCTTCACCCCCTTAGGATTTTCAGTTCTCTCCTCTCCCTCTTTCTTATTCCTTCCTTCTCTCTCTTCCTTTATATGGCAAAATTTCCAAATATCTTTTTTAATCCTTCTCGTGAGAGCACTTTCAAACTCACAAGGCTGTAAAGTTTCAGCACACCCAAGAGGAAAAGCCACTTAGGTCCAACTTCCTTTTCTCTGATAAATCTTGGTTTGTTTGGAAGAATTATGATAGTAATCAGCAGGAAAACTATGATATAGTTGCCATCACAGAAACATGGTGGGAAGACTCACACAACTGGAGTGCTGCGATTGATAGCTACCAACTTTTCAGAAAGGGTAGGCAAGGAAGGAGAGGTGGTGGGGTGGCCCTCTATGTTAGAAACAGAATTGAATTCTTTGAGCTTAAAAATGTGAATGACAGTGTTGAGCATTTATGGGTAAGAATCAAGGGGAAGGCCAATAAGGCAGACATCTTGGTAGGAGTCTGTTATAGACCCCCCAACCAGGATGTAGAGGCTGATAAAATATTCTATAAGCAGCTGGCAGAGATCTCGCAATCACTCACTCTTGTTCTCATGGGGGACTTCAACTTCCCAGATGTCTGCTGGAAATAAAATACAGCAGAGAGGGAACAGTCTCAGAGTTTCCTAGAGTCTGTGGAAGACAACTTCCTAACACAGCTGGTAAGGGAGCCAACTAGCAAAAGCACCCTACTGGACCTGCTGCTTGCTAACAGAGAAGGTCTTGTGAGGGATGTAAAGGTTGGAGGTCATCTTGGACAGAGTGACCATGAAATGACAGAGTTTTCAATTCTTGGAGAAACAAGGTGGGAAGCCAACAGAACTGTTACCCTGGAATTCCGAAGGGCAGACTTTGGCCTGCTTGGGAGCATGGCTGACAGTGTCCCTTGGGAGGCAGTCCTGAAGGTCAAAGATGCAAAGGATGGCTGGGCATACTTTAAGGAGAAATTCTTAAAAGCACAGGAGAAGGCCATCCCTACGTCCTGAAAAACGAGCCGGAGGGGAAGAAGACCAGCCTGGCTAAATAGAGAGCTTTGGCTGGGCCTAAGGAACAAAAGGAAAGTGTACAGCCTTTGGAAAAGGAGGTTGACATCTTCTGAGAAATACCAGGATGTAGTAAAGCTATGCAGAGGGAAAATTAGAAGGACCAAAGCTTAAACAGAACTCGACTTGGCCACTACGGTTAAAGATAATAAGAAGAGGTTCTTTCAGTACCTCAGTAGAAAAAGGAAGACTGGGGAAAATGTTGGCCCACTGATGAACGAGGCAGGAGCCCTGGAGGTGGAAGACACAGAAAAGGCAGAGTTACTGAATACCTTCTTTTCCTCGGTCTTCACTACTAAAGTGGTCTCTCGTGAATCCCAAATCCTGGAGGCAAGAGTGAAGGTCTGGAGAGAAGATTTTCCCTTGATAGAGGAGGACCGCGTTAGACATCAGCTGGCCAAACTGGACATCCAAAAGTCAATGGGCCCTGATGGGATGCACCCGCGAGTGCTGAGAGAGCTGGCAGATGTTATTGCTGGGCCACTCTCCATCATCTTTGAAAGGTTGTGGAGAACAGGAGAGGTACCTGAAGAATGGAGGAAGGCCAACATCACTCCAGTCTACAAAAAGGGTAAGAAGGAGGACCCAGGGATGTACAGGCTGGTTAGTCTCACCTCTGTCCCTGGGAAGGTGATGGAGAAACTCGTTCTGGAGGTCATCTCCAAACACGTTGAAGAACAGAAAGTTACTGGGAGTAGTCATGATTTACCAAGGGCAAATCATGCTTGACCAATCTGATAGCCTTCTGTGATGTTACAACTGGTTGGCTGGATGAGGGGAGAGCAGCAGATGTCATCTACCTTGACTTCAGCAAGGCTTTTGACACTGTCTCCTATAACATCCTCATTAGAAAACTCAGGAAGTGTGGGTTAGATGAGGAGACAGTGAGGTGGATTGAGAGCTGGCTGTGTGACAGATCACAGAAGGTTGTGAAAAATGGGGCAGAGGTGAGTTGGAGGCCTGTAACCAGTGGTGTCCCCCAGGGGTCAATACTCAGTCTGGTCTTCAACATATTCATCAATGACCTGGATGAGGGGACAGTGTATCCTCAGCAAGTTCACTGATGATACCAAGCTGGGAGGGGTGGTGACACTCCAGAGGGCTGTGCTGCTATCCAGTGTGAAGAGCACTGGCACAGGCTGCCCAGAGAGGTGGTGGAGTCTCCTTCTCTGGAGATTTTCAAGACTCACCTGGATGCAGTCCTGAGTGATGTGCTCTAGGGGATCCTGCTTTTAAGCAGGGGAGTTGGACTAGGTGATCTCTGGAGATCCCTTCCAACTCTGAATATTCCATGATTCTGTGATTCTGTAATAATTCACATCTTGAAGCAAGACCTGGCAATCTGATACAACTTGAAATTCAAAATACAAAACAAAACAGGAAAAAAAAAAAAAAAAACAACCCAAAAAAAAAAAAACCAAACAACAATCACAGTAATTTCTAACAGGTACAAAACATTTATTTTCTGTGATTATTTTCAAATTGTTATCCCTGTGGTTAGTTAACATTTAAAATAAATAATTACCTTAAGCTCACAGACTAATACAATTTCTAACATATCTTAAGTTCATTATTAGAATTCAGAAGATTTTGAAGACCTTTTAAAAACAGAAATATTATATTTCTTATTAAAGTACTGTTTAAAAATACTCAAGTGTGTTATTATATATATGTAGTATATATATATATTATATACTATTTGTCAGCTGATTGTCCTCTGCTTTGGACAGCAAGTCACAATTCAGGTTTAGGCAAGGAAAATACGTTCTGGAATTGGCATGCCAATTTTCTATTTTGGTCTTTATTAAAATGGGCACTAAGCTAGTCAATGAAGCAGAGAATTACTCAAGGCATTTATTGTGCAATTAAGTCTCTGTGCATTCAAAAAACTGCTCCTCAAAGCTGAAATCTTTCCCTCTCCTATCTGGACTACTACAAGAAAAGTGAAATATAAAAAAATACTTCTGCTGTATGCAGCCAAATCTTTGGGTCAGAAAGGAAAAGCATCCCTATGAACATGATGGTCTGGCTAAATGGTCAGAAGCAGTGTCAGAAGAAGAGGCTAAATTTCTCATTTCTGTTTCCAGTTTACTCAGTGTCTGGAAAAAACAAAACACAGCAAAAGTCCTGGTAGTTAGTGCCTCAGCCCATTGAGTTGTTGTGTAAAAAGCATCATCATAAAGCCATGGGCTGTCCTTTTAAAGAAAACGGTAGCAAAACCTGTCAGTGTGTGTTATACATGCCCAGAATACATTAGTTATATGAGGCCTATTAGGGAAGTTAGGCAAAGCAGTATTCACTTTCCAGATAGAGACTTAGTTTCAGATGTTCACCTCTGTAAAAACAGAGGAAAGCTAGGCATAGTTGGAAACATGGAAGTCCCTGAGCAAATTTTCAAAGGTGTTTGAGTATTTCAAGTTATGTGACACCTGAGTGTAGTCTTATTTGTATGCCTATAATTTCAGCTTCAGCTCTCCATTACCTACATAATTCCAGAGAGATGTTCTAGCTCTTGTTCTAACCACACCACTTTTTTTCCTCCTTTTCCTTACTTAGTTTCTCTTTATGACAGATACGTACAAAATAAGGATACAAATGGTCACACAACTCTAGAAAAACAGCTCCTATCTGACACAGCCTCCCAAAGTCAGGAGTTCTTTTCAAAGTAGTAATTTCAAAGGAGCAAGATAACTGCAGATGAACTGACCTTGTTTAAATATCTTGGACAAAACAGATTCACTCATGCTGCATGTCAAAACGCATGCCAAAAGTGGTTCTATCTGAGGTTTGTGAAATCTTTTATTATGAAATCTTAATCTAACGCTGCACATTTCTGCAAAGGATTTTGGTTTCAACTACAGTTTTCTAAGAAATGCCTAACT
Organism: Podargus strigoides; assembly: GCA_028020825.1. Classification (NCBI taxonomy): domain Eukaryota; kingdom Metazoa; phylum Chordata; class Aves; order Caprimulgiformes; family Podargidae; genus Podargus; species Podargus strigoides. Next base: position 44,069,736 of record CM051622.1, on the reverse strand, counting down.
GCTTCTACCCACAAGCAGGGCATGAGTCTCTTTACAGATAGATTATGACATTCCAGTTGGCTATACCTTCTTGAGAAACACAGCAAATAGAAAAGCAATTCAAAATTAGTTTCATCAAGCCCCAAATCTATCTGTTTTGTACTGTTTTATGAGAAGTCGATAGCCAATAAACTTTGCTCCTTCAGTGCAATAGCAAAAGCAATGTGCATGACAGACTAAAGCATAAAAACCTTACGCAATTTGTCTCAGGACTGTCCTGGCAAATTCCTATCAATTCTTTAAAGCTTTGAAAGAAAATTGGATAAAAACTTTATTGCTTTGTTTTCCAGTCATTACATGGTCTTGACTCTCATTAGACAATTAATCCCTTACAAAAGTCTAGTCCTCTCTTAGTGGTCCCTTGGAAGTGAGACTAGCATGGGCAGAAAAAAAAAAAGAGCATTGTACTTTAGAATTTTAAAAGGAATGACATTAAGAGAAATAAATCAAAACAACTCAAATTTTGAATGGTTTATTATTATATTGCCTCTCCTGGAACAAATTACAGCTTGTCACAAAAATTGCTCTAAATGCTTCTGTGGTTTGGTTTTAGATTATTTCTATCTTCTGGGGCTTGCTTATTCAAAACATTAAGCATTATATAACTAAAAGTACTAGGGTACTCACTATTTTACACTGATGAGAAACATTCTGGATCAGATTATGAGCTGTTCATTTGTTCTTTTGCTTGTCTCATTGTTATTCTTTGGCCAAGACAGCATTGCTTGTTTATATGCTTTGAAATGAGCTCATCAGTACAATGTAACTAAGGACTTGGTCCTGCACAATGTCCTTAGTCAAGGGAAGTTCAGACAGGAATCCACTGGAGTATTTGTTTAACTGTTTTACTGGGTCACGAAAAGAGTGATCAGCATATTGGCAGATCAAGTCCACCTGTGTGGTACTTTGATGAGAGAAAAAACTTATATGCAAGCTCTGAATTTATTGTGTACATTACACATTTGGAACTAATAAGCATTCAGGATTTGTTATGGGAAGATAAAGACAGTACTTTCCTATATTACTGGTGAGAGAGAAGAAGAAATCATAAAGGTTGATCATGAGAAAAAAAAACAGCCTGGAAACCTTGCCAAAGCCACTAAGAGCATCCACACAAAGATATGTGAACAGTGGCCACTCTAGGTCTTTGTAGCAGTGAGATTTACCTAGTCATGTCAGATGCAGCAGTTGTTTCAGATTCCCTCTTCTCCTTAATAACTTCATTCTCTGGTAAAGTTAAATTTCTTCTTCCTTCTGGATTGATCAGTGCTTCAGGTGAAGAAGAAAAGTCCAAAGAATTCTTCACCCCATAGCATATAATCCTCCTTTTTTGGTTCACAGCTCTCAAGTAGCTCTTTTATTAAAGTATTTCTTCCACTGCCTTTCAGACAGAATCTTCCTGTATTCAGTCCTGGATATCTGTGGGGATGTCTTAAGTCTCTATCTGTGAAATCTAAAATACCTTAGACACTTTTTTTTCAACTTCCTGGTTATTTCTTAAGTGCTCATCTTCTGATACTGCTCAAAGAAATCTTCCAAGCCTTCATTCACACATCAGTTCAGGGGTCGGATATATATGGTAATACTGGCATGAGTTCATCTCACTGGAGTTCACAAGTCCTTTGAGATGGAACCAGAAAATTTATTTTCAGCGGTCTTGTAAAGGAAATCTCTTGCTTGATCTGCAAAACACCTTAAAAGCAAAACCCTGTTCTGTTACTTTCTGTATCACACAATTTGTTATGAATTCACTTAATGTTACTTTGGTTGGATATTTAAAACCATGTTACAAAGATTTGTGATGTTTCTGTCAGGTCATATTCACCTGGGAACTAGCTAAGTACTTAATGAAGTGTCTTCATATAGAAAATCATGGACAAACTTTGGAAAGCTTAGATAAACAAACAGTTGTATAAATGATTATTTAAAGGTCATTTGAACTTATTCAAGTTGTGTTTCATGACAATCTCATGGCATGAGTTTCTATCAAATACTTCCTAGTTTTGACTGCACAAAAAATACATGAAAATAATAATTCCTTAAAATATATGTATCTAATCCAGCAGCAAATAATGCTTTGTAACTACTTTTTTTAAAAAGTTAACCAGATTTGATTGGTTTGATTTTGGAAAGAGTTTTAGTTTAATTCATTTGGTGTTCTAATGATGGGTCTAACTGTCTTTTCTAAAATTTCACTTCTTTTTTTACAAAGAAAGATATTTTGTAGAAGTATCAGGAATTATAATGAGACATTATAATATGTTTACACAAGATTTTATGATAACTGTATGACTTTGCACTATAGTTGAACACAAGAAAAAGAATGGTAGAAGGGAGAAATTAAGAGAAAGGAACACAGAAAGAACAACGAAGGAAAGAGAAAAAAGAGCCACATAAATTAAAAGAAAGGGAATTTCGGAGGCTTGATTCAAATGTCTGGAATTATGTTAGGAATCAGGAGCTGATTAGTTGCATTAACAACAAATTCCCATGATGGCTTTGTTGAAGTCACTCATACCTTTGCATCAGTTTTTCTATCTTTAATAAGAACATTTATCAGCACAGAAGTAATGGTTAAAGTTAGATTGTCTTTCGTGAGATGAAAATTAATGCTGGGAATCTTACACCTTCAGAAGGCTGTCCAATTATTAATGAGCTTATCTAACCAAAGGGTTTTAAAGCATAAAACACTGTGACAAGATTCTTTTAATAGATCACAAACAGCCAATAAAAATGTTTTTTCCTCACATGTGTAGAAATAAATCATTTGTATAAAATAGAAATTGCCTGCTGTGCTTTTTATGAAAATAACAGTAGCACTTCAGACAATGAAGCTGAGGGTGGGACTACTAACAGTTATAAATACAACATTAACAACGTCATTGTATTTCCCTTGACTTCCACACTTGTATCTCTGGGGAAATAAAGGCCCTGTAGCTTACTAACTTGAATTCCTGTCATTGTACTTTGGGAATCAGTCGCTTGAGTTGAAAACCTACAACATATGCCTAAGGTTATCATATTTGGGGTCATTCACAAGTACTGATGTATAGTTGAAAAAAAATATTTTTATTTTAATTTTTTTTTCTTTAGAAAAGCGCACAGGGAGAGAGACGTAATAAATCAAAGTAAACAACAAACTGTGATGGCAGAATTTGTAGTGGAAAAATGAAAAATGTCACAGAATCACAGAATCACAGAATGTTAGGGATTGGAAGGGACCTTAAAAGATCATCTAGTCCAACCCCCCTGCCAGAGCAGGAATACCTAGATCAGGTCACACAGGAACATGTCCAGGCGGGTTTTGAATGTCTCCAGAGAAGGAGACTCCACAACCTCTCTGGGCAGCCTGTTCCAGTGTTCTGTCACCCTCACTGTGAAGAAATTCTTCCTCACATTTATGTGGAACCTCCTATGTTCCAGCTTACACCCATTGCCCCTTGTCCTATCATTGGATGTCACTGAGAAGAGCCTGGCTCCATCCTCGTGACACTCACCCTTTACATATTTATAAACGTTAATGAGGTCACCCCTCAGTCTCCTCTTCTCCAAGCTAAAGAGACCCAGCTCCCTCAGCCTTTCCTCATAAGGGAGATGTTCCACTCCCTTCATCATCTTTGTGGCTCTACGCTGGACTCTCTCGAGCAGTTCCCTGTCCTTCTTGAACTGGGGGGCCCAGAACTGGACACAATACTCCAGATGTGGCCTCACCAAGGCAGAATAGAGGGGAAGGAGAAAAATAACCACACTGTAGTGTGATAATCATAATATTTCTTTTAGTTTTCAGCCAGTCCAAAGTGGTGATGTGTCAAGCTTTGCAAAAACACCAATTCATCATTTCCTTCCCAGTATCTTTCCCTCCCTCCTGCTGCTACACAGTTAAAGTGAACTGATGACAGCCAAACCTTAAGCAAAATGCGTATTGTCTATTCTGTCTAATACCAGTGGGTAATTATCTCTCAGTATTCATTAAAAATCTACCCTGGTTCAGACAGAGTTGCTGCTAAACTTATTCCATTAAGTTATAGCATTCCTTTCCCTCTGAAAACATCCACTTTTGTTTAGAAAGCATTGCATTAATGTCATTACACATTAAATCACATTTTACACATATAGACCCTTCTTTGGTTGGTGTGGAATCCTGTTGCTCATGCAAATGAGTGACTGAGAGCCCGGGTGGAGCCAAGCATGGTGTGAGTAAGGGAGATAAGGACCAATCAGTCTGACAAAATAACGTCACAAAAAGTCAACCAGGCTTCCAAGGTCCTGCAATTCCAATGTCATCTCAAACATGGTCTGGTTCCTCCTCAAGACTGTCATTCAAAAGAAAATCTTGGAAACATAAATGAAGAAGCACTCACACAGGGACAGAAGGACACAAGGGTAATGGTCCCAAGCTGCTCTGTGGTGCTTCTCCACGGCCTGCCTGGGTTCATAGGTGTTACATCCATTTTATTTCAATAAACTTTGAAGTCCTTCAGAGAAATAAGGCAGCACATTATCAGCAGTCATTTCTTTTGGGTTTTGATGTTACATATCTTGACATACAATTTTTTGCTATTTGGTCAAAAAATTTACAGCTCTTCTTTTAAAGGGGAATGGCCAAATGATGGTGTCAGTCAGATGGTGAAATGGCAGCAGCAGTTTCTTGTTGCAATGCTGCTTAATATTTATAGTTAAGACAAGGCAAGAAAGGGTCTTCTCGTTTTTAATCCCTAGATTTAGGCCACATCTGTAACAGTGAAATAAGTAGGCTAGAGCTATTCCCTGACACCAAGGCTGAATGGCATGAAACAGCCAACATCCATACAGTTAAACTCACCATTTTCAAGACAAAATAGTTATATTCTAACTGCTTCTTGGGAATAGTTCTTTGGATCTCCAAATTTCTGTCCCTGCGATATTCCCTGGGAATATCTAGTTTACTTATACAGGCATAGCCAGATGTTCTTGGGATGGTAAGAAGTGCCAATTTTCTGCCCTGTCTGAAACAGTCTCTACAGTGAGAATGTAGGAAAAAATAAAAAGTCTGAAGTCTTCTATTTTCTCTTCTTCTACCCTTCCTCCCTCATGTACTGCAGAAAAAAGAGTTAGATTCCAATCTGCTTTTTTTTTTTTTTTTTCCTCCATAATGATATAGCAAGAACATGTACATAGAATCATAGAATGGTTTGCATTGAAAGGGACCTCAAAGATCATCTAGTTCCAAACCCCCTGCCATGGGCAGGGGCACCTCCCACTAGACCAGGTTGCTCAAAGCCCTGTCTAACCTGGTCTTGAACACTTCCAGGGAGGGGGCAGACAAAACTTATCTGGGCAACCTGTTCCAGTGTCTCACCACCCTCACAGTAAAGAATTTCTTCCTAATATCTAATCTATATCTACCCTCTTTCAGTTTAAAACCATTACCCCTCATCTTATCACTCCATACCCTTGTAAGAAGTCCCTCTCCAGCTTTCTTGTAGTCCCTCTTCAGGTACTGGAAGGCTGCTAGAAGGTCTCCCTGGAGCCTTCTCTTCTGCGGGCTGAACAACCTCAAGTCTCTCAGTTTGTCTTCACAGGAGAGGTGCTCCAGCCCTCTGATCATCTTTGTGGCCCTCCTCTGGATTTGCTACAACAGGTCCATGTCCTTCTGATGTTGAGGGCCCCAGAGCTGAACACAGTACTCCAGGTAGAGTCTCACAAGAAGTGTAGAAGGGCAGAATCACCTCCCTTGACCTGCTGGCCACACTTCTTTTGATGCAGCCCAGGATACATTTGGCTTTCTGGGCTGCAAGCACACATTGTTGGCTCATGTTGAGTTTTTCATCAACCAACAACCTGCAACAGAAATGGGAGTGCCTGCCAGAAAACACCCCGGATCGAGGTGCCCCTGTACTCTGACCCTCTCAGGAAGTTGACAGAATCCTAAATGAAAGGGGTAAGTGGAGGCAAGTTAATGGCCGTGGCAGAAGGCGAGCGCCCTCCTTGCTCACCTCACCTCCCCAGGTGCCTCTCAGAAACAGATATGAGGCCCTGGTTGAACATAGCCAGACTAATGAGGATGTGGTGGATAGGCAACCTACATCAGAGGTCTCACCACAGGCAGGAAAGCCTAGCAGAAATATAACAACCAATATAACAAGGAAGAAGAGAAGAGTGCTAGTTGTTGAGGACTCGCTCCTGAAGGGAACTGAGGGCCCAATATGTAGAGCTGACCCTCATCACAGGGAGGTCTGCAGTCTGCCTGGAGCCCAGATCAGGGATGTCACCCGGAAACTCCCCAACCTGGTGCAGTCGACAGACTGCTACCCATTACTGATCTTCCAGACAGGAGGGGAGGAAGCTGCATCCTGTAGCTTGAGGGGGATGAAGAAAGACTTCAAGGCCTTGGGACGGTTGGTGAAAGAGACTGGGGCACAGGTTATTTTCTCCTCCCTCCTTCCATTTTCATGTGATGACATGGGATGGAATAGGAGGATTCAAATGCCTGGCTACGAGACTGGTGCTACAGGCAGGGCTTTGGGTTCTTTGATAATGATTGGTTTTATAAGACAAGAGATCTGACAGTAATACATGGGGAAGGCATATCTCATAGGGGCAAAAGGGTCCTGGGATAGGTATTAACAGGGCTCATTCTGAGGGCTTTAAACTAGATTCGAAGGGGGATGGGGTTGTAGCTGGCCTTGCACTGCTGGGGCAGTGCTCTAGTATTGATGAAGACCAGGAGGCCTCCCACCCCCCTAGGGTGAAATCGGCGTGCTCAGCTCGCTCTCTGAAATGCCTGTACACCAATGCACGCAGCATGGCGAATAAACAGGAGGAGTTAGAAATCCGTGTTCGGTCAGGGGGTTATGATCTAGTGACGATTACAGAGACCTGGTGGGACAGCTCACATGACTGGAATGTGGTCATGGATGGCTGTGTCCTTTTCAGGAAAGACAGGCCATCAAGGGGAGGTGGTGGAGTTGCTCTTTACGTGAGGGAGCAACTAGTGTGTATTGAGTTCTGTCCAGGGGCAGATCAGGAGCGAGTTGAGAGCTTGTGGGTGCAGATTAAGGGTCAGGCTGGCATGGGTGATACTGCTGTGGGTGTCTATTACAGGCCACACGATCAGGGTGAGGAGGTTGATGAGGCCTTCTACAGGCAGCTGACAGCGGTCTCACAAATGCAGGCCCTGGTTGTCATGGGGTACTTGAACTACCCTGATATTTGCTGGGAGGCCTACTCAGCCAGCCAGCCACAGTCCAGGAGGTTCCTTCAGTGCATTGGTGATAACTTCCTGATGCAAATGGTGGATGAGCCAACTGGGAGAGGAGTGCTGCTGGATCTTATTCTCACGAACAAGGAGGGTTTGGTTGAAGCGCTGAAGGTTGAGGGTAGCCTTGGTTGCAGTGACCATGAGATGGTGGAGTTCAGGGTCTCGTGTGGCAGGAACAGAATACCTAGCAGAACTACAACCCTGGACTTCAGTAGGGCCAGCTTTGGCCTTTTCAAGCAATTGTTAGGGGAAATCCCATGGGACAGGGTACTCGAAGGTAAAGGGCCTAAGATAGTTGGTTTGCTTTCAAGGACCTTTTCTTCCGAGCTCAAGATCAGTGCATCCCAACAGGTAGGAAGTCAAGAAAGGGTGCTGGGAGACCTGTATGGTTAAACAGGGAACAGCTGGGCAAACTCAAGCAGAAGAAGAGAATGTACAGATCATGGAAGGAGGGGCTGGCCACTTGGGAGGAATATAAGTCTGTTGTCAGAGGATGCAGGGAGGCAACTAAGAAAGTCAAGCCCTCCTTGGAATTAAACCTTGCAAGAAAGGTCAAGGACAACAGAAATACATTACAGATAAAACTAACACTAGAGGTAATGTGGGCCCACTGGTGAATGAGGTGGGTGCCCTGGTGACAGAGGATAAAAAGAAGGCAGAGTTACTGAATGCCTACTTTGTCTCTGTCTATGCTTCTGGAGGCTGTCATGAGGAGCCCAGGACCCCTGAGGCTCCAGAGGAAGTCAGGATAGGGGAGGAGTTGGTTCTGGTTGATGAGGACTGGATTAGGGATTGGTTAGGCAACCTGAACATCCATAAATCCATGGGCCCTGATGGGATGCACCCACAGGTGCTGAGGGAGCTGGGGGATGTCATTACTAGGGCACTCTCCATCATCTTTGTTAAGTCGTGGGGAATGGGAGAGGTGCCTGAGGACTGGAGAAAAGCAAATGTCACTCTGGTCTTCAAAAAGGGCAAGAAGGAAGACCCGGGTAACTATAGACCGGTCAGCCTCACCTCCATCCCTCACCTCCATCCCCAGTTCAAGAAGGACAGGAAACTGCTTGAGAGAGTCCAGCGCAGAGCCACAAAGGTGATGAAGGGAGTGGAACATCTTCCTTATGACGAAAGGCTGAGGGAGCTAGGTCTCTTTTGTTCGGAGAAGAGGAGACTGAGGGGTGACCTTATTAATGTCTATAAATATGTAAAGGGTGAGTGTCATGAGGATGGAGCCAGGCTCTTTTCAGTGACATCCAATGATAGGACAAGGGGCAATGGGTGCAAGCTGGAACATAGGAGGTTCCACATAAATGTGAGGAAGAACTTCACAGTGAGGGTGACAGAGCACTGGAACAGGCTGCCCAGAGAGGTTGTGGAGTCTCCTTCTCTGGAGACATTCAAAACCCGCCTGGACATGTTCCTGTGTGACCTGACCTAGGTGTTCCTGCTCTGGCAGGGGGATTGGACTAGACGATCTTTTGAGGTCCTTTCCAATTCCTAACATTCTGTGATTCTGTGAACACCCCCAAGTCCTTCTCCTCAGGGCTGCTCTCAATCCATTCTCTGCCCAGGGTGTACTTGTGCTTCAGATTGCCCCAATCTATCTGCAGGACTTTGTACTCGGCCTTGTGAGCTTCATGTGGTTTGCAGGGGCCCATCTCTCCAGCCTGTCAAGGTCCCTCTGGATGGCATCCCTTTCCTCCAACATGTCAACTGCACCACACAGCTTGGTGTCGTCAGCAGACTTGCTGAAGGTGCACTCAGTCCCACTGTTCATGCCGTCAACAAAGATGTTAAACAGCATCGGTCCCATTACCACACCCTGAGGAATGCCGCTTGTCACTAATCTCCAATTGCACATAGAGCCATTGACAGCTACAGTTTGAGTGCAACCATCCGGCCAGTTTCTTACCCACCAAGTGGTCCATCAATCAAGTCCCTGTATCTTCAATTAAGAGACAAGGCTGTCATGCAGGACAGTGTCAAATGCTTTGCACAAGTCCAGCTGGATGACATCAGTGGTTCTTCCACTATCCACCAACATGGAAAGGAAAAAGGAAAGGAAAGGAAAGGAAAGGAAAGGAAAGGAAAGGAAAGGAAAGGAAAGGAAAGGAAAGGAAAGGAAAGGAAAGGAAAGGAAAGGAAAGGAAAGGAAAGGAAAGGAAAGGAAAGGAAAGGAAAGGAAAGGAAAGGAAAGGAAAGGAAAGGAAAGGAAAGGAAAGGAAAGGAAAGGAAAGGAAAGGAAAGGGAAAAGGAAAAGGAAAAGGAAAAGGAAGGGAAAGGAAGGGAAAGAAAAGGAAGGAAAAGAAAAGGAAAGGAGGGAGATATATCATTTGCCTCAGACAAATTCTACCCATTTAAGTTCACTGGTAGGGACTACATATCCTAATAGAAAGGCTTGAGCCTTCTCTTCAGCTCTAAGGCCAACTGATCTGTTTAGAATTTCTACAGATGACTGTTTTCACCTTCCAAAGAAAGATGGAATCATTCATAGTACCTGTTGGGAACAGACCTTCAAATGTACTGTTACATTCTCTGACATAGGTAGTTATTGCCAGTCAAACTATGTCAGGGACTACTCTAACAACTTTAAAATACTGAGCTGCAGAGTAAGGCATGAGTTCACACTTCCATATTGCTTAGTTTTCTAATAACATGATGAAAGGGACATCTAAATTAAGAGCATTATTGCTCTAAATTTCCTTTTTTGACAACAGGAGGGACAGGTCCTTCAGATTTCATACAGCTCAAATATTGCTCTGCATATGTTGATCTTTTCCTATTGAACCTAATGGTTCTGGGAATCACAGAACAGCCTTGGTTGGAAGATCATCAAGTCCAACCATTAACCTAGCACTGCCAATTCACTGCTAAACCATGTCCCTCAGCACCTCATCTACACATTTCTTAAATACCTCCAGGAATGGAAACTCCATCACTGCCCTGGCCAGCCTGTTCCAATGCCTGACAAGCCTTTCAGTGAAAATTTTTTCCTAATATCTAATCTAAACCTCCCATGGCACAACTTGAGACCATTATCCCTCGTCCTATCACTAGTTACCCAGCAGAAGAGACCAACCCCTACTTCACTACAACCAACCTCCTTTCAGGTAGTTGTAGAGAGCAATGAGGTCTCCCTTCAGCCTCCTCTTCTCCAGACTAAACAACCCCAGTTCTCTCAGCCACTCCTCATAAACTCTAAATATAAATGACTTAGTCAAGTTCATACATTAGCTGGAACTAAACCAGTCCAAATTTTGCCACTTCTTCAGTGTTATTTGTGCCTACCCAAGAAAGAGCCTAGGCCATCAAATCCGTTCAACTTACTTTTTGTACAGTAATGATTTTTAGATTTTCAGATATTCTGAATAGTTTTAATTATTTTGATGCTCCTGTAGACAATTTCCATTTATCAGAGAACATTGCCTTTTATTTTTAAGTACAAAAAATGTTAGACTATCAAAGTCTTTCCAATAATGTGGATCATCCTGTGTCCTTTACTTTTTTGTTAAACCTGGATTTTATCCAGAAAAATATACCACTGGCACTAATTTATTTTTTTTGGTGTCACTGTTTTTAACTTTAAGATAATGGAATTCACCAAAGGTCTTTATCACGAAGGACTGTCTTGTCCTTCCAGAAGCCCAATGGGAGTTCTATTATTGATTTCCAGAAGAGCAGGATTGGGTCCAAGTTATCTGAACTAATGCCAAGAAAAAGTTTGTTTTGGTCTGAGCTTTTGGCTAGTTCCTTACACCAAAAATAGAGATAAAGGAAATGTTTCCTCTTGATCATGAATATTAACTCATTTGAATCAAAGTATGTGTTACACTTTGTGATTTCAAAACGGAAACTGTACAAAACATGCAACGAGCCATTGTCTAGAAAAAGTAATCGGAATTTACTGGTGTCTTAAATGGTGACTAAAGTTACACATGGAGAATTAATTGGTTAGGAAACAGATGTTAAGAAAAAGAATTAATGATAAAAGAGGCAGTATGACATCATCTGCCCTTGAGTGGATATAAAATTTATGTGACAAGACACAGAAAGATGAAGAATCCCAAGAAATGCAACAAACAGATGTAGGAGAAAGCTTCTCTTCTTAATTTATTTATCCTATTCTAAACCTTTTTCCAGATAAAACTCAGACACTGGGCTTTCTCTCATCTATTTTTAAACATCTATAAGCTTTAAAATTAAATCTGAGCTAGTCATTATACTCTCACCAGACTCAAAGGAATGAGAATAGTAGATTATGCAGAAGACAAATCCTCTGAACACTCTTATGCCCTGATGTCCAGATACAATTAATCACCTTCAGAGACAATTGATTTCATTCGTGCAAAGAAATCTTGTAAAAGCCACCTCAGGTTTAGCACCTATCATGCAGATGCCTAGCTCAGAAATAACTCTCATGCAGAGTACAGCCTCGAGGACAAGTTTTTTGTGAGTAAACAAGGAGATCAGGAAAAACTGAGCTCCATTTATCCAGAACCCATCCACCATTTCCTAGTCATTGCTGAAGGTCTCATTTGCATAACACTCTTTGAGACAGTACCCCTCCACAGACATCCTATGAGCAACCTGTGGAGACCCATTAAGCTGTTTTGATAGCTCTCCACCTAGCTTTGAAAAGGGATGGGCTTTTTTCTTTCCTGTTCCACAGCTGCCAATTCCCTTGCAGTTCAGGCTGAAATGCTCCATTGTTTTGGCAGATGACCCTTTTCCATCAGCTGCTCATCTTCTCCACTATCTGCATTACAAGTGGATCCAGCTCTGACTCTGTGAGAGCTCTGTCTGCTTACATTTGAGGTGAGTGGTTCACATGTCATTCCTCCTTGTGCAGAAGGCAGCTCCAAGGTCCACTGGAACCCTGGAACTTGCAGGATATGTCTGTGTCAGTAAATAGGATTAGTCAGGGACCTGATGATCAGTGGCTTGGCACAGTTTACTTGCACACATCTAAACCCTCTGTCCCCCAGCCCCCCAACCCCATACACATTAAAACAAGGTGGCTATGTTCAGATTTCTTACTGGAACAGTCTCTATCCTGCATTATCCCCATAACACACCCAGGTATTATCCAGGCCAACACTAGCTGGCACAGACATAACCACACTGCTGTGTGGGGGTTCTCTGAAGAGTGGTGAATTTAACCCATCCATCAGTTGATTAGAAATACATATATATATACTAGTTTCGTGTTTCACCTATTGAGCCTGTTGGGGTTTAAAACATTAAAAGGGGCAAAGGGGTTGATTAAAATAGGAATTGCAAAAGAAATTATGAGAAAGGGAGTGGACTGAATCTTTATTTTAACCATGAGGGCAAGCACAGAGATACATTGGCAGGTGCATTGCTGGTCTGAAGTAACTGTCATACTATCAATAAGCAGCAGTAAATCTCCCCCTCTGTACTCATCAGTCCATTAAAGGGGTTTAAATTTAGCAGGAATTAATTTTAACGTTATTACATTTGTACTGACAAGATATTTTTGGCAAATTGGATGTTACTACAAAAAACTATCACACAGAAAAGAAAATTACAACTTATTCTTAAATGTTATGGCATCTTATCTTCTTTGCCCTAATTCTCATGGCTTTTTGCTCTTTGCATCTGGACTTCTGGCATAACACAACTATGAAAGAAATGTGCTCTTTAGTCAAGCGATTCAAAGGAAGGATTGCATCAATCTAAATGCATAGCAATCATGTCTGAGGGGTATAACTTGTATTTAAGCAGGAAATTTCCACTAAAATAAAGTGTCTTGTTTGCAAGGGCATTCTGCATCTAAAATAGAGGAAAGAGTGATCCTCATTCATGTCATTGGAGTAGACAGGCAAGGCATTTGTAGTGAGGACATGGGTTAATAAGTTATCATTCTCTGATATTTAATCTAAAAATACAACTTTGGTACTTTATTTTTAACATAATAGGAACAAGTTCATTCTGCTGACAATGAACAGAAATAGGGGAAATAGCTCAGATATAATGAAAACCTCTTTGACATCTCACCCAATTAGAATGACCTTTTTGGAAGTTGCAATATTTGCACTTGCTTTTCTTCACTGTCATTTAATTTTCTTCCTCTAATTCTAACCAGAAACAAAAGTGATGAGGAACCAAGTAACAGACAGTTATTGCACAATTTCAGTCCTGACTAGAAACAAAAAAATGTAGAAATGGACATAGACTGAGTTTTCAGTGAGTTAAAGCTGTTTCCAAAAAGTACCCAGAGCTGCATTTGCTGACCTGAACAGAATGCACACTCCAGCTATCATGAGGTAATACAATGCTGTGAATTTCTGTTCAGTGACTTTGCACATTTTACATGGTCCCATTCTAAAAGAGGATCATTTATGAATGTCAGACATACCAGAGAAGAGTAAATTGATGAACCATTTGATCTGCTGTGCAGATTAATGAACACAGGAAAACAAAGATATGCTAGACTTGGGTTTGTAGGCCTACAGGAGACTGGCATGGTGGAGAATGAGAAATGAGCAATACAAACTGGGAATGGTGAGAAGGATGCAAGGCAGAAGAATCTTGAAAACCACAACATCTACTTGTCATTGTTCAAGATGCTGAATATTTATGAATTTTAAGGACATTCTCAGTATCTGCACATGAAACCCTGGACAATTTATTCCCTGCTTACAAAGAGTCTTTAGCAAGATAGACTCATGCGGGCTGCAGCTAAATTTTCTAAGACTATCTCACCTGTTTGTATAGTCTTTCTGGAACCTAAAGCAGAAATTTCAGCACAGAGTTAAAGAAACTATATTCTGATCTCTTACTACAGGATCACAACGCTTACTCAATCATGGTAGAAAGACTACCTTGGTAGATGAGGATTGGGTTAGGGATCAGTTGAGCAATCTGGATATCCATAAATCAATGGGACCAGATGGAATGCACCCAAGGGTGCTGAGGGAGCTGGCAGAGGTCATTGCTAGGCCACTCTCCATCATCTTTGGTAAGTCATGGAGAACAGGAGAGGTGCCTGAGGACTGGAGGATAGCAAATGTCACTCCAATCTATAAGAAGGGCAAGAAGGAGGACCCGGGTAACTATAGACCGGTCAGCCTCACCTCCATCCCTGGAAAGGTGATGGAACAGCTTGTTCTTGGCATGATCTCGAGGCACATCAAGGATGAGGGGGTCATTAAGAGCAGTCAACATGGTTTTACTAAGGGTAAGTCATGTTTGACCAACCTTATTGCCTTCTATGAGGAAATAACTAGGTGGATAGATGATGGTAGAGCGGTAGATGTGGTTTATCTTGACTTCAGTAAAGCATTTGACACTGTCTCCCACAGCATCCTTGTAGATAAGCTGATAAAGTATGGGTTTAGTGATCAGGTAGTGAGGTGGATTATGAACTGGCTGAAGGGAAGAAGCCAGAGAGTTGTGGTTAATGGGACGGAGTCTAGTTGGAGGCCTGTGACTAGTGGAGTCCCTCAGGGGTCGGTACTGGGACCGGTGTTGTTTAATATCTTCATCAACGACTTGGATGAGGGTACAGAATGTATCCTCAGCAAGTTTGCTGATGACACCAAACTAGGAGGAATGGCTGACACACCAGAGGGTTGTGCTGCCATTCAACGAGACCTTGATAGGCTGGAGAGTTGGGCGGGGAGAAACTTAATGAATTTCAACAAGGGCAAGTGTAGAGTTTTGCATCTGGGGAAGAACAACCCCATGTACCAGTACAGGTTGGGAGCTGACCTGCTGGAGAGCAGTGTAGGGGAAAGGGACCTGGGGGTCCTGGTGGACAGCAGGATGACCATGAGCCAGCAATGTGCCCTTGTGGCCAAGAAGGCCAAGGGCATCCTGGGGTGTATTAGAAAGGGAGTGGTTAGTAGGTCGAGAGAGGTTCTCCTTCCCCTCTATTCTGCCTTGGTGAGGCCACATCTGGAGTATTGTGTCCAGTTCTGGGCCCCCCAGTTCAAGAAGGACAGGGAACTGCTCGAGAGAGTCCAGCGTAGAGCCACAAAGATGATTAAGGGAGTGGAACATCTCCCTTATGAGGAAAGGCTGAGGGAGCTGGGTCTCTTTAGCTTGGAGAAGAGGAGACTGAGGGGTGACCTCATTAATGTTTATAAATATGTAAAGGGTGAGTGTCACGAGGATGGAGCCAGGCTCTTCTCAGTGACATCCAATGATAGGACAAGGGGCAATGGGTGTAAGCTGGAACATAGGAGGTTCCACATAAATGTGAGGAAGAATTTCTTCACAGTGAGGGTGACAGAACACTGGAACAGGCTGCCCAGAGAGGTTGTGGAGTCTCCTTCTCTGGAGACATTCAAAACCCGCCTGGACATGTTCCTGTGTGACCTGATCTAGGTATTCCTGCTCTGGCAGGGGGGTTGGACTAGATGATCTTTTAAGGTCCCTTCCAATCCCTAACGTTCTGTGATTCTGTGATTCTGTGTGACTATAAATACGTCTATAAGAAGATACTGGCTTTATGAAGGACTCAGAGGAGGTATAAGCCTCTGCAAACAGAAAAGGAGTAAGATCAAGATGCCAGAGGTAAAAAATGAAACAGTACAAGAAATCTCAGCAAATTAAATCCATGAAGGGTAGGTGAGAGGATAGCAACAATGTTTGAATGAGAGTTTGTCAAAACAGATATCTGGGTCATGCTGTTAGGCTACAAATATCTGAATATGGAGGTCTTTCTGGGCTTTGTAATACATCCGTGTCATATTCAGAAGCTCTGAAGCAGAAGAGTTTGGAGAAGAAACCAGAGTGTTGCTCTAAGAAACAGTATTCTGTGGCTGTGGCTTCCAGTAAAGTTCAAGTTCTTCTACAAAAAGATTTCAATAGATGAGGTCAAGGCTACAGAAACCACACGAGATATTACAGGAAGAGACATGCCAGAAGCAGGATTTCAACACCTGGATGAAAAATCAAAAATGATCAGGGAAAAGTGAAGAAAGTAGCTTTAGAGAAGAGTTAACAAAGGAAAGGAGATAGAACAGAACCTAGAAGACTACATATGTACCCCCTGCAAACTTGGGGAAAAAATGAAGTTTGCACTGAGATAGTGGCACAATAGAGAAGCTTACTTGGAAAAAATGAATGTGGGTAGCAGAAAGTCTCCAGCTTACAAAAGTGTTGAGAGGAGTTGTAAGGAGTTCATTTCTGACTGATGTTGGGGAGAATATGATTTTGCTGGCGAAGAAGTTTAAGAGAAAGAGATATAGACACTCTTTTCTTGCAAAGCAGAGAAAGAAGGAAGGGTCATGAAGGGGAGGTCATGGAAAAATGATACCTAAAGGTCAAGGATGGGGTGAGAGCTAAAAACAAGTTAGGGAGAACTTTTCCCTGGAGACATCAAAAAGTATTTTTGAGCAGGAAGTAGCTTTGGAGAGTTCCTCTTGAAACAAGAATACTCCATTTCCTGGAGATAAAAAATAGATTGCTATTAGGAGCAGAGAGGTCCACTTCATAGAATGGTGGCTTGATCTGAAGAACAAATATGTGACCAAGCCACTGTTCTGTTAATAGCTACAAGTGGAGTGAGTATCACAGAGCACAAGTCTGTGCAAGCTGGGTAAAAGGGTTAGAATAATAGAATCATAGAATAATTACGGTTGGAAGGGACCTCCAGGGTCATCAAGTCCAACCTTTATCCCGTCATATTCCTAACCATTAAACCACTAGACCATGGCCTCAAGTGCGCCTCATCAACCTTTTTTTTGAACACCCCCAAGGACAGCGACTCTACCACCTCCCTGGGCAGCCTGTTCCAATGTCTAACCACCCTCTCAGTAAAGAACTTCTTCCTAATATCCAATATAAACTTCCCCTGATGCAACTTAATAAATATGTAAAGGGTGAGTGTCATGAGGATGGAGCCAGGCTCTTCTCAGTGACATCCAATGATAGGACAAGGGGCAACGGGTACAAGCTGGAACATAGGAGGTTCCGCATAAATACAAGGAAGAACTTCTTCACAGTGAGGGTGACAGAGCACTGGCACAGGCTGCCCAGAGAGGTTGTGGAGTCTCCTTCTCTGGAGACATTCAAAACCCGCCTGGACATGTTCCTGTGTGACCTGACCTAGGTGTTCCTGCTCTAGCAGGGGAATTGGACTAGATGATCTTTTGAGGTCCCTTCCAATCCCAACATTCTGTGATTCTGTGATTCTGTGATTCCCTCTCGTCCCATCATTAGTAATTTGGGAGAAGAGACCAACACCAGCCTCACTACAACCTCCTTTTAGGCAGTCCTAGAGGGCAATGAGGTCTCCTCTCAGTCTCCTCTTCTCCAAACTAAACAACCCCAGTTCCCTCAGCCGGTCTCCATAAGGCCTGTTTTCCAGACCTTTCACCAGCCTCGTTGCCCTTCTCTGGACTCACTCCAGCACCTCAATGTCCTTCCCATGTTGCAGTGCCCAGAACTGGACACAGTACTCAAGGTGTGGTCTCACGAGTGCCGAGTACAGGGGCACGATCACCTCCCTACTCCTGCTGGTCACACCGTTTCTGATACAGGCCAGGATGCCATTGGCCTTCTTGGCCACCTGGGCACACTGCTGGCTCGTGTTCAGCCGGCTGTCAATCAACACCTTTTCCAGCAGGCAGCTTTCCAGCCACTCTTCCCCAAGCCTGTAGCGCTGCATGGGGTTGTTGTGACCAAAGTGCATGACCCAGCACTTACCCTTGTTAAACCTCATGCAATTGGCCTCAGCCCATCACTCCAGCCTGTCCAAATCCCGCTGCAGAGCCTCCCTACCCTCAGGCAGATCGACACTCACACTCAACTTCATGTCATCTGCAAATTTACTGAGGGTGCATTTGATCCCCTCATCCAGGTCATCGATAAAGATATTAAACAAGGCTGGCCCCTAGACCGAGCCCTGAGGGACACCACTTGTGACTGGTCTCCATCTGGATTTGACTCCATTCACCACAACTCTCTGGGCTCGGCCATCCAGCCAGTTTTTAACTCAGCAAAGAGTCCACCTGTCTAGACCATGAGCCGCCAGCTTCTGCAGCAGAATGCAGCTCTGGGCTCCTCAATACAAAAAGAGATACAGAGCTACCGGAGAGATTCCAGCAAAGGGCCAAAAGATGACTAAGGGATTGGAGCATCTCTTCTACGAGGACAGGCTGAGAGAGTTGGGACTGTTTATTCTGGCAAAGAGAGGGCTCGGGGGGGTTCTTATTAATGTATATAAATATCTAAAGGGAGGATACAAAGAAGGTGGGGCCAGGCTTTTTTCAGTGGTGGCCAGTGGCAGGACAAGAAGCAATGTGCACAAAATGAAAAACAGGAGGTGCTGTCTGAACATCAGGAAACAGTTTAACTGTGGGGGTGACTGGCACAGGTTCACCACAGAGGTTGTGCAGTCTCCATCCTTGGAGATATTCAAAAGATGTTTAGACAAAGTTCTGAGCAACCAGATATAGATGACCCTGCTTGAGCAAAGGAGTGGACCAGATGACCCCCAGAAGTCCCTTCCAACCTCAACCTTCTTCCAGAGGCTATCTTCTGTAAACAAACAGGATCTGAAGAGAGAATTCCTGTTTTCCCATGACTAACAGCATATGATCCTCTAGCACTAAGTACAGATGTATATAAAACTGACATTCACAGTCTGAGCCTTTACCATACAAAGGGAGAAGTCATGTTACTCTATGATAACATTTTTTTTAATTGGTGAAGTTTAGATTTTGCCACAAAATGTACAAGATAACAATAGCACATGCAAGTCATGCATCTATAGTAACTACAAAATGTCTGTGTAGAATACAAAGCCTTCATCAGTACCTTGAAAAATGTAGTTAAAGTAGCCATCTCAGCAAGCAGCTGATCTGAAAAAGTGTGGTTTCAGTTCATGAGGCATGGGCCTCCCAAATATCTCCTATCAAAAATGTGTTGTCCAGTAGGACTAGTAGTGTTAGGAGCTTCCTAAAAAGTATCAACCAGCTTCAGTCTTTGGTGACCTGCAGAAGAGAGTGCTCTGACCTTCTCTGCATTGAGAGATGAGAAGCTACCCAGATGTTTCCATGGCCAACATCCAAAACTGAGAAAAAGGCCAAGCACTGTTTTTCATCCACAATCCAACATTTGTCTGAAATAAAAATGGAGAGCTTCTTCAAAGGTCTGATCAGTGAGGACCTATTTGCACATATAAGATATTTTTATGTCTTGTAACAAATAAAACTTAGAGGCCAAGGACATGATGTAAATCTGTAGAAATCCTTTTCTGGGTCTCTATGAGCATTTGAATAGCTTCCAGTCATCCACATAAACCTACCTCTTGGGGTATATGGCATCTAAACACTCTCTGTTGCTTATTTCCCTCGGTAAATAATTACTGCATTCTGTCGGTGCAGTTTGGTAAAAGTAGTAAAATCATGGAATCATTTAGGTTGGAAAAGCCCCCTAAGATCATTGAGTCCCCTCAAGGGAACATTACTTGCCTTAAAAATGGAAGTGTCTCCCTCTCCAACCTGAGCAGAGGATCCCAGGGATTATTTTAGTTGTTAGGAAGTGCAGCCACATTACTTGCACAGAAGGAACTCTAGTGCCTTGTGGCAAGAACCAGTTTTCAACACCCCTACTTAGGGCTGACCTCACAGTAGTAGATTTGATTTGGAGCTAGTTGGAATCACCCCGAACAGAGTCAAGCATGAAGCAAAACACAGAGCCTGTGGACAGCCAGCCGTATAGCACCCAAGATCTCTCCCTGACCCTCCTTTATTTCACAGCCTGGATTTCTTTATTCTAATGATTTTTAACTGAATGGTTTTATTGGTGTGCAGATTTTCAGTACAACTTAAAGTCAATACATGGTGGTGGGTTCATTCTATCCAGATGAAATCTGTGTTTGTATTACATGGCCACATTTGCAAACAAGAATGGATGGGTGAATCACTGCACATCTTGTTGAGGTCAGACATTTTGTCTGGAAATGAATTTAATCCAGACTTGAAAGGCTCTCCTGGAGTGATTTCTGTACAACAACATAGACAATGTATGGTCAGTTATCACTTCCTTTGTACAAACACATACATTTCCCAGCAGCTGAAATATTTACTTTTTTTTTTTTTAACAACTGATCTTATCTAGGCTTCCTGGGAGATTCTGATCCAAACTCCTGCTTCAACTGGAATGTGAAAGTAAACTTGGTCACTTTTATTCTATTGAAGTAGCATGCAAAAAAGTGTCTTTAATCATTTCCATAAAATTCAGAAATTCTGCTCTTTCAAACCTGCATCTACATTCCCAAACACATTTTGCTAACTCTTCCCTTAATAGACAGCAATTCAGCTTATTTTATACCTGAAGTTAATTACATGCTGCTATATCAATTTCAGAACATTAATTTACCAAGTGATTTCCTTTGCTGATGCCAAATAGGAAGGATGAGGGGAATAAGTTTTACTAAGTGGCATATTGTTTTTAATGTTAGAGTTAGATGGGAAAATAAAATTTCAGTTAGCAACCAGTCTGACTTAAAGGCTTGAACTTTACTTCTTATAAAAATCCTTGTACTCATATAAATGACTATAAGAGACAAGACAAATGTCTTCTTCTCAGTACAAATCTGACTAGCTTTCATCATTTTCCATCTTACTGCTTTGAGATAAAATACGGAATCATTTACAATGTAACCCACATTAAAACAGGTATCTGCATGCAAACTTCATGTTTCATTTGTGATGTCTACAGTTATTGTTGTATTATAACTTTTATGACAAAATAAACATGGTTCCACTGTTTCAAGAATTACGTATAACCTCACTACACTGCAGTTGTCAGCCAACACTATAATTTATAGAAGTTGCTTAGCTTTGTAGAAGGGACACAGCATAACTATCTATCACATTTAAAATAATTTCATATCTTTGCATAAAATTTGACTAAGGGAAAAAAAAGAATAATGTGATTCTTCTGTATCATCTGTCCAGTATATAAATGTGCAGTTACAAAACTGCAATATCCTAATTCCTCAGTTTCTCGAAGTACATTATTCCTTTAAAATTGTCATTGGTAGTTTTTTATGGTAACTTCTAAAACACAGAAAACTGTTTTCTGACTTTAATTCACCTCATGCATCTAATGCATGGCTCACACCGAGACAGCTATTCTTTCTATTCATCCCAGACTTGCCCCAGTTAGCAGGCAAATTTCCACCAGACTCAGTAAAAAGAAAAGCAGACCTGATGCAGCAGATTTCTGAGGCTACTTAGTTACTGAAATGTAAACAGAAAATTAATGAGATTTGCAAAAGAACCTGCAAGCTCATGACAAAATTCCCATTTATTCAAAGAATATAACATATATTAAAATATATAGTCCTGCGGTGTGTCATGAGCTTGTTAATGAAAGGGTTTTCTGATGCCATAATCGAAACCACTTCTTAGGGTATACTACATATAACAGAGTAACTTCTAAAGTCTTTCTGTGATTAAAAATCATGCTGGTGGTGATTACAAGTTATCGGGTCTGTTCACTTTCTGTATGACACTCCAAAGAAAAAAAAGTCAGAGCATTGTCAGTCATTGATGAAAACATTGTATCATCTGACTTATAATTAAAATAGTCACTAGCTATTGTTTATAGAACTGTTAATAGTCGGTGGGACACAGGGGAAGTGCAGAACATAACAAAATGAGTGTCAGAGTGTGGAGGATCTTTCAGGTGGTGGTTCAACTTTCCCTTTTTTGTACAAAAATGAACTTTCTAGAGGACAAGGAGTATTTCTGCTTTCCAGGGGGGAAAAAAAAAAAAAAAAAAAAAAAAAAGGCTGGATACACTAGCAGCAGTTTGTGTTACCTTATATAATTAATTCCATAGAGTTCAGTAAGGAATTTATTTCATAGCTCAATTTACAAAGGCCACTTAAGGGGTTTTCTCTTGTTGCAATCTAGATTAATCTTGTTAGTTTCTTCTTCGTTTGAGCTACTGTTAATTTGCCAAGACATCCACTATGCTCTCAGTGTTTAATATACTATTATCTTAATTCTCACATAAATTTCTGTGAAACTGTGTTTTCCTTTACTTTTTCACTAATTAAAGGAGACTTACAGCACAGCATACTCACTTTATAATTTCTCAAATATTCTAATGCTGGAAAAGCCAGAGTAGAAACAAAGGGGTGGCAAGCTTAGTTCAATTTCCTTGAGTAGCTCATCATTTCTGATGAACAGTCATTTTTTTTCATTATTGATTATTCATCATAACCATCAGTAACTATGAAAAGAGCTGGTCCAGACAAAATGCCGGCAGCCAGAAACAATTTAGATGCTATGTCACATAGACCCATTTTGTGCTACTACATAGAGTAGTACAGAATTACTACAGAGTAATTCTGCTTCAGGTATCAGCAGTTCTGCATATGTTAATCTTATTATCAAAACTTTCTGAAACTAAACTGCTGTTACTAAAACTTCTGAAGCTGAACTAAGCGGCAGCAATGGTGTAGCTACCAAACAGTAGCAAACATATCTTGCAGAGTTGTGCTAACAAAAATATTAGCAAATACAACCCAGTGTAGTCGCAATCTATTCCTCGACGGTCAGGACCAACTTAGAAGCCTCTGAGACCTAGCAAGAACCTTGCAAGTAAGAAAGCATTTCAAGATCAAAGTTAATTGGCGAGTTTCTAATAAAAATCAATAATGCATTTAGCAAAACACCGTTCACTTACAGATCACTGAACTGGAAACAGAAAACGCAGAACTGAAAACTGAAAAGACTTTGAGTCCCCAGGACTCAGAATACTGAGGGGTTAATTCAGTGTCCACACTTTTGTCAGCCCCGGTGCTGCAAGACGATTTGAAAAAGCCTGAACCTGAAAAGATCAGTTTTCCAGCTGGAGTGCAATCAACCTACAGCTACCCTTATAAAGTTCAGAAGTGACTCTAATGCCTTTATTTCGCAAATACTGCAATACAAAACAGGGAATAAAAATGAGTGTGCCAGCTAAATTAGGAAATGGATCAAGAATGATTAAATGGGAAAGGTGCTTGATACGGCAGACTTCTAAACAAGGAGATCGGGAAGGTGTAGGTAGAGATGCTAGAAAACAGCTTTAAATGTCAACTCTTTTTAGTTAGACATGCGCTTTTTCCCCAGCCTTCAGAGGCTGTTCCTAGTCTCCACAAAACCCCGTGTAAATCGCTTCTTCCCTTACACTTGATGGGCGCAGCGACTGGAGGGACATACAGGCGCATTGCTGAGGCTGCCCAAAGCGGCACCCGCATAACCAAGCTCCACCGCTGCAACTTTAGAACAGTCAGAACGCTATTTCAGACTTAAGAAGAGCATACAAAGTACCCTGGCTTGTGAAGCGCTTTAAAACGTGGCACAAGCAGCTTCTCCAGCGGTTTTGCCTCTCTGGATGTGCACGGGGACTGTCTGCATGGGGAATACCCGGTACCGAGCTACCGGGAATGCGTCTCGGAGGGGACAGCGGAGAAAAGCCCTCTTCCTCCCCTCGGTCATCCTCTAGCAATGCCAAAACCTCTTGGAACAACCCTTCTGATGCGAAAAAAAATGTTTCACCATCAGTAAAATTACTTCTTTAGGCTGCCACAGGCATCCCAGTCCAAGAGGAGGCGGGCGGACCGCAGGAGGGACATTCCCGGGGCAGGTCCCCGGTAGGTACCGGGGTACGGAGCGCCCGGGCTGAGGGCAGCCGGAGGAAGGCCCCCCCGGGCGGAGGAGGGAGGGCTGGGCCCCGCGGGGCGGGGGCGGGTGGGAGGAGGGCGCGGGTGGGGTCTGGCCGTGACTGATGGGCCAGATGCGGTTGAATGTTTTAGAAAAGGGGGGGCCTCGCCCCGCTGGCGCGGCTCTGGCCACACGGAGATCGGTACGCGGCTGGCAGCCGCCGAGTCCCGCCGGCAGAGCCTGTCCCTCCCGCCTGCGCGGCCCCGCGGCGCCCATCGCCGGCCCCGGGAAGGGACGGCCGGCCCCGGGAGGGGACAGACAGCCGGGGCGCGGAGCGCGGCAACCGGAGGAGCGCGTTCCCCTGGCTCGGCAGGCAGAGCCCCGCAGGCGGCGGGCGGGGAGGATCGGCTCGGCTCCTCTGGGCGAGGTGAGGGGGAGTGGAGCGGGGGCAGAGCGGGGCCACGCCGAGCAGGTCCGGCCGGCGGGGGCGAGGTTTTCTCCCGGGCGCTGCTCAGCCCGTCCCCGTCCGGCGGCAGGCAGCGCCCCGGCTCCGTCCCGGGGTGTCGGGAGCGATAGCGGCGAGCGGCGGGGCGCGGTGTCCCCGCAGCTGACGCCCGTTCCTTCTCTCCGCGCAGGTCGGCGCAGCCGGCGGCAGGCGTCCGGCGAGGGACCGGCCGTGCCGCAGCGCCATGCCCGCCGCCCCACGGTGGCGGCTGCCCGCCCTCCTCCTCCTGTTCCTCAGCTGTCGCGCCGCCGTCAAAGCCGACGGTTCCCTGCGGCCGCCGGGCCCGGGCAGGCAGAGCCCGCCGGCGGTGGCCGAGGCTGCCCCCGCGACGGCCGGGACCCCCGAGGGGTCTCCGCGGGGCTCCGAGCCCAACGCCTCCCGCCCGGCCGCGCTGCCCAGGGGCGCGGGGGGGGCCGGCGGGCGTCCGCGCTCGGGCTCACCCCCCATGTGCACCGGGCAAACGGAGATCAAGGAGACTTTCAAGTACATCAACACGGTGGTGTCCTGCCTCGTCTTCGTCCTGGGCATCATCGGCAACTCCACGCTGCTGCGCATCATCTACAAGAACAAGTGCATGAGGAACGGCCCCAATATCCTCATCGCCAGCCTGGCCCTGGGCGACCTGCTTCACATCATTATCGACATCCCCATCAACGTCTACAAGGTGAGGGGGAGCCGGGGATGGCTCCGGGAGCCGGGGCCAGGGGGCGGCGGGCTCTCCTCGGGGCTCCTCTCCGGCCCCCGGCAGATATGCGGACCCCCCCGGCTGCGAGAGCAAACGGCCCCCCTTGCTAGTCGTGAGACTAGATCTTATGCCAGAAACCTGCAGGAGGATGGTAATCTGGTCAGATGTTGTCCCTGTTGTCCCAAATGGCACCTCGGTGCCAACCCTCTCAGTGGTCCGGGCTGGGAATGGAGCAGAGGAGTGCGGCTGGAGGTGGCCAGGCTTTGAAAGTCACCTGGAAACAGGTGCTGCCCCAGGGATAAAGGAAATAAATGCAAGAGATAAATGTGCAATGGGTTCGTGACTGCCCTCCTTTCCCCCAAGGAATGGAGGGGGGACGCAGAGAAGACCATCTCCTGTGGGGTGGGTACCACTCCGTCCCTCCTGCACAGCTGGGTCAGGCATAGTCATGTACTTCTCATGGGTCCGTACAGTCGCTGGTGGCATAGGGACCTTTTCAGGAGGAACCAAGCTCATTCAAACTGAGCGATTTGTGTTAGTTTTGTATGTACACTAATTGTGAGGCACGATGCTGTTCTGAGCTGTGAACCCAGTGTTGCAGCTGAGAGGGACTGAGCCACACCTGCTGCTCTGGCACCTTCTTTACTCTGCTCTTTGACTTCATAAGTCTTGCCACGGATGGACTACAACCTCTGTTTTGTCTGCCCAGCTTGCAGAGTCCATTTGTCATTAGGAATTCAATGGGTAGTTGAATCCAGCTTCTGGTTACTTGGCAGGGATGCTGGAAATAAGGCATCTTTTGCCTTGAGAGTTTACAGTTTGGGTCCCTGACCACCCATCAGTTACTGCATAAAGTGAACATGAAAGCCTTCATCTATTCCTTCTCCTCACTTCATATGCATGGTTTTAAACTCTAGGGTTTGTTGCTTTTAGCTTTGGAAAACCACATTGAAGGGACGGGTTTTGAATTTAGTCTTCTATATCTGTAGTGATTACTCCCAGAAGCTGCTGAAATGGGAGAATGTTCTATCTTTATCTTTTTAAAGTATTGAAGTGTTATAAAGTGGGGAACTTCGAACTCATCATAACTGTGTTAAATTCATGAGCTGGATAATATGGATTACATGGGAGTTTTTTGATTTAGGGTTTTGGTATTTTCCATACTATAAATTTATCAGAGTTCTTGTGAGAGGCATGTACTCTTCTGAGTGAGACTGGAATTTATGAAAGAAAATACTTAAAAGTAAACTTTTATTTTAAAAAAATATTTTTGTAAAAAATATATTGAATAAAAAGATTTTTTTACCTGTTCTCAGAAAAATCAAAAATCTTAAATCAGTATCAGCTGCTCAGTACAAGACTTTGTGATCTCAATGGCATTATTTTTAAAAATTAAATTAATGATAACATGCAATAATATACCACAGACCTTATCTTGATTGATTGTCATCAGGTATATCATTATCAGAAGGCTGGAGCAGGAGGAATATATGATCACATTGCAAACAGATAAATATTATACCAGCTGCACGACCAGCATTTTTATTGCACTACTGGTAATGCTAGGAGCTAAGCAGTAGCTCTCAGGTGCTAAATCTCCCACACTGCTACTCATCTTACTGAAGAGCCCATAGTAAAATTATATTATCCCTTGCAATAGTGAGTGAAGTATTTGCTCTTTAAAACAGGATGTTTGAATGAATGTAAGTTAAAAAAACAAACAAACAAGACTTAGATATTTTGTTTATTTAAACAAAATTAAAGTTTGGGTATGGTTTGAGTTGATGATAACTTTCTATCAACTCTACTTCCCATTTAATTTAACCTGCAGAGCAACCTTATGAGGGAGAATACAGTAATGCAATCAAAATCTGGCTGTAATCACCCAGCAGTATGGGAAAAACAAAGGCTAGCAAAGGCTTGCTTTGTAAATCAAGTATACTTAACAGTTGTAACTTGCAATTTGAAACAATTTTAAACCAGATGAAACAGATCTTCAGAATTGCTACCAGATCGTCAGACAGCTACGTGAAAAACTGTGAGACAATTTCTCATGTTAATAACATGCCAGCAGTTCACTCAACAACACTCGCAGTAAAAAGTGTGAAAGTGTCTGTAAACGCTTTCCAGACAGGACCTACAAGAAAGAACTCAGAATTCGCACTAGGAGCAGCATTTTATTAGATATTCAAAGTGATAACTGCAAAAGACGTCCCCAGTGAATACTTAAATCGAGTGAATATTTAAGTAGGTAAAAAATTACACAAATTAAAATTTATATCTCTTAAACTGAGGGTACCTAAAGAAAAGCAGGTGTTATCTAGATTGTGAGGCAAATGCAGACCAATGTGTAAGATGCTAGTCAGTCCATTGCACTTGATAAATTCGAATACTGATCAATACACTCAGTAGATAAAGGAGAGTATTGGAATTTGTCACACAGTCAGGAAACTGGATATGAAATGAGGGCTTGAGAGGTGTTCAGTTCCAGCATGCAGAACCTGGAAGACCTTTTCTGTGTTCAGGGTCCTGCTAGACAATCTGGCTTTGGCCATACCCTCAAAATTGCAGAATAGGAAGTAGAGGGAAGTCTGAGACAATCATTCTGCAGTACATAATGTTATGGCAGTGCAGATACTTTGCAAACTTGCTACTAATTGGATGTGAAGATGATCCTGTGCCTGGTCAACTGCTTCACTAAACAGACTAGATCAGCATGTCTTTGTTAATTTGAGGCCTCAAACAGCAATTAAAGGTGTGAATGTGAGAAGCAGAAAGATAGAGTAGGAAATAATGTATTACTGTGGTCAGTGAGCTTTCTGTGTTGTCTGCTTAATCTTTGGAAGACAAGACAGTGGC